>MU863940.1:0-17366 GCA_033296885.1 Triangularia verruculosa | reverse complement strand
TGGCACATATGTAAATAAAACACACAATTTAAAATCTTCGAAAGCCAATATTTGAAAAATTTAATCTTTTTAGTCCTAGGTTTCTATGAACTCATTTTTTGCCCCCCCCCCCCCCCCCCCCACCTTATTCAGCTCTCGCGCATCAATGGTCTCCGAGAACTCAGGCATCTTCCTCCCTCGTCTCTTCATCAACCTTCCCCCCCTTTCTCCCTATTCTTACATACAAAACACACACACATGTCCATGTTGTCATATTATATGCATAACCTCAAGACCACAAAAACAAAAACAAAAGCGAACAAAAAACCTAGGCCACCCATACTGGTAAAAAAGGAGAGAGAAAAAAAAAAGGTATCTCAACGCCACCACCAAACCCTTATACCCCCCCAGTTATGATTGAGAGAAAGAAAAAAAATGCTTTTAGGTGTGCCCGATATGAAAAATCAACGAAATAAAAAAATCAACGCTCCCATGTTGACGGCCCCGCAATGACACTCGCATGTTTGCAAAGACCCAGAGCCCACTCACCCAAAAACCACTCAAATATCAAAACGCGCCTTCTGAAATCCCTTCTTATTCTTGCCCTTGTTCTTCTTCTTCTCCGCCTTCTTCTCCTTCTTCTGCTTCTTCTTGAGCGGGGACTTGGAAGAAGGCGAAACCAGAGGGAGCTTGTCATTGGCAAAGAGAACCTTGGCCGTCTTATCCTTGATCGGAGTATCCAGCTTCTTGAGGATGCTCTTGACCGGAGAAGAAGGGATAACGTCAAAAGGCTCCTTCCTGACCATATTCTTCAAGGGCGAGGAAGAAGGAGGCATAGACATCGCACGGCTGCGGCCACCAGAGCGAGAAGGCGAATCAACAGCCCTGGGATAGGGGGTCGCCTTGCCGGGAACATGCACCGGAGTGAGCGACACGCTCTTAACAGCAGGACTGCGCGCCACAACGGCATTTGTGACAGTGTTGATGGCAATGGGCGGCAGAGAAGCCTCGCGCTTCTTGCGGTCCGACATGGACTGGTACTCATCGGGCTCGGGCTTGACAACGGCTCTCGGAGGTGAAGAGTCAACCACCTAGGCGCTCTTTCCGGTGGGAACAGGAGGTGGGATGGGCGTCACCTTACTTGTTGTCTTTTTAGCCTTGCTGTCCTTACCCGCAGACTTTTTGCCGGACGAGGCGACGGGGGTGGCGGCCACATTGAGCCCGGGGATGGGGGGAGGAGCAATAGGGGTCTCCTTGATGGGCTTAACAACAGGGGCACTGACTGCTGGGGTGCTGGCGGCACCGACACGGGCCTTCTTTGCCTTCTTGTTGGGCGTGGCAGCAGTCTCCTCTCCACCAAGCTTGCGCTTCTTAGCGGCCACCTTTCCAGCGGCAGCGGGGGCGGCCTCGGTCATCTCAACGTCGTCGTGCTCTGACTCATCGCCCATAACGGTAGGGCCATCGTTGGCGGCACCAAACGGTGTGTAGCGGACCTTCAACCCCTTAGGCTGGGGTCTAGCCGGCGGAGGGGGAGCGGGCATAACGGTCTCCTGGCCAAAGTGAGTTTTGCGCTTGATGTGGAGGAAATGACCAATGGGTTGATCGGCTAGGAACCGTTAGCAACAGTTCTGGTACCCCTAAAGAATAAAAAAAGTTGCAAACTCACCACTCTCATATTTCTTGCCATCCTTGCCGGGAATCAGGATCTTAACCGAGTGGCTTAGCTGCTCGAGTTCGCCGCTGTAGTCCACGCCCTCGTGGGTGAAGAGTGGCTGGCCAGAGTTGAGCTTGTCCGTAGAGATCTTGTACTTCTTGATGACGTCGATACTGATCGACTTGGGAGTGGTGAAGCACCAGAGCTGCTTGCCCTCAGCCTTTGCATTCCTCAAGATCTTGGCAACAGTCGCGGCGTCGATATCGTCGTCGACCTTTCGTAGATCAAAGCGCTGCTCGATGAGCTCATCAGGGCGACTAAATCCATGTTAGAATGATTTTGCCGCAAGCTAGAGAGAGATACTCACGATGTTTTCTCGTTGGTGGCTTTGTCGACAGCCATAGCGTTCTCGGTCTCCGACTCAGAGTCGGACTCGGAATCACTGACAGTTTCCTTGCTCTTTGCGTTTCTCTTGGAAGCAGCTGGAGCCTTGACTGTCGATGGTTTGGCAGCTGGGGCAGGTTTGGCCTTGGGAGCTGGCTTCTCAGCCCCACTCTCACTCTCAGAGTCGGATTCAGATTCAGAGTCGGATTCGCTCTCCGACTCGGCAGCTTTGGCCTTGCCGTTGACCTTAGCACCATTGACCTTGCCCTTGGTGGAAGGAGCATCCTCCTCATCACTCGACTCTTCCGACTCGCTGGATTCGGACTCGGAGGCAGGAGCGGCCTTTTTGGTGGTTTTGGCAGGAGCGTCCTCCATTTCGACGTCGCTGTCATCGCTGTCATCGCTGTCGGATTCGCTCTCACTGGAGCTGGAATCTGAGGCATCCTCCTTCGCCTTGCTCTCTTGGGAACCCTTGGGCTTCGTCTCGGCAGCGGTTTTGGTGCCGTTGGTGGCAGGCTTAGCAGCCTCCGCCTTCTTCGATTTCAACTTGGCGGCCCAGTCGTCATTGTCGTCTTCAGCCTCGTCGTCGGTGGAGGTGGAAGTGGAGTCGCTGTCACTGTCACTCTCGCTCTCGCTCTCGGACTCGTCCTTCTTGATGGGCTTGGCCTGCGAGTTCCTGCCAAAGGCACCGCGGACCAGGCCAGCAGCGGTGGTGGCATGCTGGCTAAGAGTAGCAATGGGCGCTTTGGGCCCCGCCATTGCGAATATGTGGTGGTTTCAGTGAAGTGAAGGGTAGGCAGTAGAAAGTAGCAGAGGGTATAGCTGAGCAATAGATTGCGCGATTCGAGTTGAGGGAGTGGTTGTTCGGTTTGTGTTTTGGAAGCTGTCAAGTCGCTCCAAAAATTCACGATGCGCTTTAGGAAAAGCGAAAAGTTGCTGATCCCTGCAGAAAAAGCGCGACGGGTTGTGGGGAGGTGGGGCAGTGCCTGATTGGCCGCGCTGATTGGCTGAAAGTTTACTTTGCGCCAAAAGGGCAAACGATGGTCTTGTTAGATTTTTGAAGCCGACGACGACAGCTCTTTAAAGTCTCGAAGACGGAGAATTCTGTAAAAATTCTATCAAGCCCGTAAAGATCTAATATGACAATTTCTGAGGGCTACAGAGGGCAGGAACACCGTGGCAGTATCAAAAGCCTCGAAGATATTTCAAGCTACATGCTCATGGCCGACCAATTTCAGGCCCCCCAATAACAATCATAAACCTTCAACTTTAGCCCCACCATACCCAACCACGCAGTGACAGAGAGACAATGGCAGCCAACAACAAAAGAAGGAAGCTCGAGGGCGTTGACATTCCTCCCAAAGCCCCTGCATCCCCTGCCACACCCGGTATGGAGATCATTATACACAGAAGCCATAGACTACATAGGCTAATTCTGACCCAGTTCTGAGTGCTTTCGCTGCTCGCCAACAGCTATGGGGGGCATCAGCAGCCACGACAACGGAGTCGACGCCTGTCACTGAGACTCCAACACCTGTCAAGGAAGATTCCACGCCCGCAAGACCAATACCTTCACGGCGGACCAAGCGTGGGACAGACCGGAATCAAGTTCAGACACCTGTCAATGAAGACCCAACGCCCAATCTCAACCTTGAAAGGGGTGATTCGATACCACCAACACCTATTTTATCACCAGTGTACGTATATGCTTCAACTATCACATGGTTGATTGCTGACAATACAGCAGCCTTGGAACACCCATACCTCCTGTGATCAGAGAAAGACAGCCCCAATACTCGTCTCTGAAGCCACACAAGAAGAACTATCAGCAGAAGCCAGACGGCTCTGTAATGCTGCGAACATCTGATGGAGAGCGTTTGGTAATCCTGGGGAGTTATGGCGTCAAGGTCCAGCAAGGTGAGGCCAGCATCGCCGGTGCTCAACTGACGCCGCTAGATCCAACGCAATGGATTCATGCTCCACACTGCCATGCCCTTCCTGTCCTTCGTACTTCTGAAGACACGATGGTTGAGCTACACCCCCATCCCGCTGCCGAGGGACTGCGTCAATTGGCAAGACTAAATCCTGCTTTTGGCAAGCTCTGGAACGAGACCCCCACCCAAGGAGTGCCGTCCAAGAAAGAGTCCACTTTTCAAATTGTTTGTTCCGCGCTCCTCTTCAAAGAATGTCAATATGCCATAGCTAACCTCAAGAACAGCTATTCACCTCGGAAGATGTCTCTAAGAAGGTCGCCCTACAAGAGCTAGTCTCTCCGCCAGAATGGAACAAGAAACTTGCAGCCCTCATTACCGCCAAACGAAAAAGCACTGGCGCCTTTCCCGCCTACTTTCTCTGCGGCCCAAAGTCATCCGGCAAGTCGACATTTGGAAAGCTGCTTGCAAACCGCCTCATAACTGACCGAGCCGGCAACAAGAACGCCCCATGGTCTCCCATCTACGTCCTCGATATCGACCCAGGGCAACCGGAGTTCGGCCCTCCTGGTGTTATCTCCCTGGTCAAGCTCACTGCACCTAACCTCCAGCCCCCATTCTGCCACCCGGTTCTTGAACCAGACCAGTCAATAGTTCGCTCACACGCCATCGCAGCCGTCACTCCGGCTCTCGACCCAGAGCACTTTATCGAATGCGCCCTTGATCTCTTCACCACATATCAAGCCCGCCATCCCCAAGATAAACAACCCCCGCTAGTAGTCAACACCCCAGGCTGGATTCAAGGCCTAGGTCTCGACATCTTGTCAGATCTCATCAAAGCCATTCAACCAACCGAGGTGCTGTACATGTCTACTGAAGGGCCCGGGGAGACAGTATCCGGCTTGCAATCAGCTATATCATCCATCTCGCCTGCCACCATCGCGAAATCTACTCCCACTACAACATTGTCAACCCTCCCCTCTCAGAACACTACCGAGATCATCTCGCCGTCTCGCATCCCGCTTTCACTACGCACAATGCAGGCCCTGTCTTACTTCCATCTAAATCAACCTCTCGCTCCCTACCCAACATGGAACCCTATACCACTATCCCACATGCGCCCTTGGAGGGTAAGATATGCCAATCCGGATAAGGGGTTCAGGGGCATCCTCTGCTACGATTACCAACCTATCCCCGACATTCTCGCCGAGGCAATCAACGGCATGATCCTCGCTCTCGTCAAAATAGACAATGAAGCTGCCTTCCGAGGTCTTGAGGAAACAATAGAAGCCGGGAAAGAGAAGATACCGCTCATCAACAACCCCATGGGTAAGACCCTTGATCCGAAGTACTCAAAGCTGATTGGCCTGGTGCTGGTCAGGGGTGTCGATGACAGGAGGGGTGAGTTGCAGCTGCTCACGCCGGTCAAAATGCAGGATATTGTTGGGCAGATAGGTGAAGGGGGCAAGGACTTGGTCTTGGTCATGGGCAAGTTTGATACACCCTCTTGGAGCTATACGGAGGATCTGTATCTGAAGGATTACAAAGAGGGAAAGGAAGATGGTGACAGCGATGGTGAGGATGATCGGCCCGAGGAGGAGGTGCCGTGGATTCAGAGGCTTCACGGCAGTCAGAATAGGGGGGCTGGGGCGAAGGTTTGGAGGGTTAGGAGGGATCTAGGAAGGAATTAGGCAGGGCGATTTAGGTGTAGGAATGGAACTGAGAACGTCTACCGGTTGTCCCGTAAGGCTGTTAAGTGTCTTTGAAAGCCTCTCGACGATTGAATGGGGTCTGTTAACTGCGATTCAAGCCCTGTTGTTTTTTTCTTTGACGCAGCGACTACCGATCGTTCTCTGCCCGTGTACCTGCAGCTCTCGGGATGTAGCCGGCGGGTAATATATCGACACCACACCACACCACACCACACTGCCACTTCGATGTCCCGACACGGGATAGAGAGGGGATTTTCCATGGGTAATTAACTACCCCTCCTACGACGCTCGACGACGTCAACCGCCATGTCCATCATTCATTGATGGGAATATTTCTCCGCGATGGCCTCCACCGCTTTAACTTGCCTGGAGTACATTTCAATATATTCCCCCACTCTTCTCTTTTCGTTTCCATCTCATTTTCTCTCAACATTCGTCAATATTATCATATTACGGTCAAAGGGGTAACAACATGCGGCTTCTATCCTCTGCAGGGTTATTACTGCCCCTGACTGCCCTTACAGCAGCCCTCACAGACACACCCTTCCTAGGATTTCCCTCTCCATGGCTCTCACCTGATCCTAACGATGTAGAATGGCAGACCGCTTACGACAAAGCTGTCGCCTTCGTCTCCCAGCTCACACTTACCGAAAAGGTCAACTTGACCACGGGAACAGGCTGGGAGGCAGATAGATGCATAGGCAAAACTGGCTCTGTTCCTCGACTGAACTTTGAAGGGTTCTGTTTGATGGATGGACCGCTGGGCGTGAGATATGGTACTCCCCCTCCCCTTCCACCAAAATCAAACAGTGACTGACGAAAAAGTGAACAGTCGACAAAGCCTCCGCCTTCCCAGCGGGCATGAACGCCGCAGCAACCTTCAGCAAACGTCTCATCCGAGCTCGAGGTGAGGCAATGGGCGAGGAGTTCCGCGGGAAGGGGATTGACGTCCAGCTTGGACCTGTTGCTGGTGCGCTGGGGAGGACGCCTCAAGGAGGGAGGAATTGGGAGGGCTTTTCCCCTGATCCCTATCTAACGGGAGTGGCGATTGCCGAGACGATCAAGGGGATCCAGAGCCGCGGTGTGATTGCCTGTGCGAAGCATTACATCCTCAACGAGCAGGAGCATTTCCGGGGGAGTATCGATGTGAGGATTGATGACAGGACCATGCACGAACTCTACCTCTGGCCGTTCGCCGATGCGGTGAGGGCGGGCGTGGGGAGCGTGATGTGCAGCTACAACAAGGTGAACGGGACGTATGCCTGCGAGAATGAGTGGGCGGTGAACTACCTTCTCAAAAACGAACTCGGTTTCAGGGGGTTTGGTAATGTTTCCCCCCCTTGCGAAGGAGACAGCAAAAAGATACTAATGAAGAGAAATAGTCATGTCCGACTGGGGAGCCCAACACACCACCCTCGGCAGCGCCCTCTCCGGCCTCGACATGTCCATGCCAGGCGACATCATGGGCCCCCCCAACTCCCCGCAACCACCCTACGGCTCCCACTGGGGCGGCGCCCTCACCCAAGCCGTCCTCAAAGGCGAAGTCCCCCAGTGGCGGTTAGACGACATGGTAACAAGAATCATGACCGCCTACTTCCGCATCAACCCTACCATCATCCCCCCCAACTCCTCCCGACCAAAACCAAACTTCTCCGCCTGGACACAAAACACCACCGGCCCGTTATACAAAGCCTCCAACCGCACCTGGACAACCATCAACGAACACATCAACGTCCAATCCAACCACTCCCACCTCATCCGCGAAATCGCCGCCAAATCCACCGTCATCCTCAAAAACACCGGCATCCTCCCCCTTCCCCTTTCCCTCGACAGCATCGCCGTAATCGGCAACGACGCCCAAGACCCCCCCAACGGCCCCAACGCCTGCCCCGAACGAGCTTGCATAACCGGCACCGTCGCCATGGGGTATGGCTCCGGCACAACCGACTTCCCCTATTTGATCTCCCCCGCCACCGCCCTCTCCCACCGCTGCCGACAATCCAACATCACCTTTCTCAACACAACCTCAAACTGGGACCTCCCCACCGCCCGCGCCGTCGCAGCCGACTCCTCCCTCGCCATCGTTTTTGCAGCCGCAACCTCAGGAGAAAACTTTGTTTCCATCGACGGCAACGCCGGCGACCGGAATAACCTGACACTCTGGGACAATGGCGACGAGCTTATCAAAGCCGTCGCGGAAGTGAACAACAACACGATCGTGGTGCTGCATACTTCTGGTCCTGTGGTGATAGACTACGCCCACCGCCACCCAAACATCTCGGGTATTATCTGGGCCGGCTTCCCAGGTCAAGAGTCAGGAAATGGATTGGTGGATGTTCTGTTCGGGGATGTCTACCCTCAGGGCAGGACCCCGTTTACCTGGGGATCAACCCTCCAGTCGTATGGCGTTGAGTTGATGACGGTGGCGGCTGACCCGCGGAATCCAACTCAGGAGTTTCCTGAGGGGGTGTTTATCGATTACCGGCATTTCCTAACACCTGGAAAGGGGAGGGAGGGGGACGTGACGTATGCTTTTGGGCATGGGCTGGGGTACACGACGTTTGAGTACGGGCTTTTGGCGGTCGGGAGGGAGGGGGTTTGGCCTGGGTATGGCGCTGCTGAGGGCAGGACTGACGCAGCGCCGGTGGTGGGGGAGGAAGTGGAAGGGGATGAGGTGGAGAGATGGGGGCCGCCGGGGGGGTGGGAAGGGTGGAGGATACCGAGGTATGTCTATCCCTGGGTCAACACCACTGTTTTCAACAGCGAGAATGGGACGGCGAAGGCACCCGCGATTGGGGATTTCCCTCCCGAAGCTAGAGATGGGGGCGCGCAGGGGTTGTTACCAGCGGGGGGGAAGGAAGGTGGGAATGGGGGGTTGTACGATGTTTTGTTTTGGGTGAGTGTAGACGTAAAGAATACGGGTGAGGTGGAGGGCGTGGAGGTTGTTCAGTTGGTAGGTCTTGCCCCCGTTTTCACCCATGAGCTAGCGGCCCGCATAACTACACGCCCCATTGTTCAGTTACTTACGCTGCCTTTTAACAGTACGTCTCTCTAGGCGGCCCCTCAAACCCCTCCATCGTCCTCCGCGGTTTCGAGGACGTCGCTATAAAACCGAACGAGACCAAGACCGTCAAGTTCGAGCTGACCCGTCGCGACATCAGCAACTGGAACACCGACACCCAGAACTGGGAGATTACCGATCATGAAAAGATGGTGTTTCTCGGGTCGAGCGCGATGGATTTGAGGGTGAATTCGACGTTGGAGATTGGGCAGAGGATTGTTCAGCCTGGTTCTGGGAAACCTTGAAGTGTCACTGAACACATTAAGATATCAGTGTACGAAGATACCTATCCAGCATATGTCCAAAACGAAAACAATGAATTCTGTAAACCAAGAAAAACGAGATGCGATTCCCATATTCAATTTTACCACCCTTGTTCCCATCATATACATTCCCACATCCCTTCCCCAGAGGCTTGATACACTTGATCCTACATACATAATCCATACAGCTTTTCCCCAGTCAACCATACCAGATGACAAACTTAGACGGCAGAGTAAACAGCACTAACACACCTCCCACACTCCACCCTCTGCTCCACCTCCACCTTCCTCGCCTTCCCCTTCTCACTCAACAGATTCACCCTCGCCCTCGGCGCAAGCTGGAATCTATTCCTCCCCAACTCCCCATCCATCTTCCCGGCCCCAACACTATCCCCATCCAGCGCCCCAATATAGACCGGCACATTCGTATTATTCCTCTTCCCCGTCCCCAGCTGATAGCTCTCATTCCCTCCCCAAAACAACACATCGTTTCCAAACTCTGGACCCCCTTTCGAGCCACCGTGCACATTATCCATCACGGCACAGACATGCGTGCTTCCAACGGCAATCCTATTCAGCCGAATGGGAGAGACAGTATTACTTTCCTCGTCGTACTCGTACAAGTCGGAAAGAGCCTTGACCTTGGAGGGAGCAACAGAAACGTGCAGCCACTTGCCCGTGCCGAGTTCCCCGTGAATCCCAGAGCCGCAAGCCCAGGTTTCGGCTACAACCCGGCCGAGTTCAGACGCGGGCATGACTTCTGATCCGGATTTGGACTGCATCTTGGTGGCGTCGACGGTGAAGAAACTGTTGAGACCGCCGGCGGCGATGGAGGTGACTTTGGGCTTGAGGTTGGCGCCGGCGTAGAGCTGGTTGACGGGCAACAGAGAGGGTGTGTCGATGTGGGTAGCAGTCAGATCGGTCTTGAAGCCGAGCTGGCCGACGGTGTTATCGCCGAAGGAGAAGACTCTGCCCTCGTTGTCAAGGGCCAGGGAGTGGTAATCACCAGTGGCGATTTCCTTCACCTTGAAACCGCGGAGGCCGCCGATTTCATGGGGTTGATCGTAGGGGCCGGGAGGGCGGTTTTGCCAGGTCAAGCCAGGGACACCGAGTTGGCCACGAGAGGGGAACTCCTCGGTGCTTGAGGCAGCAGAGAAGACGCGGCCTTTGGAGGTAAGCATAAGGCAGTGTTCCAGACCGGACTTGATGTCGACTACTTGTTCATTCCAGCCAAGGTTGGCGGGCTTAAGAGTTCGGAAGTGCTGAGTGAAGTTGGGGGTGCCGGACCAGATGGACCAGGAAGAGTGGGAATTTGGTGTGTTTTCAGCAAAGGCTTGGTCAGCTTTGGCGACAGGAATAGAATAAACTTGTCCGTTGGACGAGAGGGCAATCACACGATCCCGAGAAACGGCGATCTTGGTGATGTCCTTGCCTCTTAGGGTAACTTCAGGAGTAGGTGTGTCTCTGTTGAAGCCTACACCCCATTGGACGAGATCGCCCTTTTCGTTGACGGCTACTCCAAAGTCCCTTTCAAGCTTCAAGTCTCTGAGGATTTGCCCGTCAAAGTAAGGGATCCTTCGTGGTGCCTTGATGCTGGTTTCCTTGGAGTCAGGGGCGGCGACCTTGCCAACATTAGAGCCCCAGGCATAGACACCGGGGTGCTCATGACTGTGCTTCATTTGGACATGTTGAGGGCTTATAAGCTCGTTGCTCTCTTCCTGGGACCTTGACTTCTTTCGTGGCTTTTCACGGAGTATCTCAGCCTTCTCTGGTTGCTTGGAGATCTGGTCTTCGCCCTTTTGCTTTGCGAGCTGAGGGTATGTCTTGTAAGCCCAGAAGCCACCAGCTCCAGCTCCAACGAGGACAGCTCCAGCAAGGAGGGGGAGCAAAGAACGGCGGGCCTGGGGTTGGCCTCCGGGGCCACCGGTACTAGACTGCCTAATCCATTGTGAAGGAGTTGCTATCCTGGCGGTCCGGCGTAGAGCTGTGCGAGTAGCCATCTCGAACTACCTATCTTTGAGTGCTGACTTATATCCGGTGGCTGATCGGTTCGTCCAAGGCTTCATAGGTATCCAGACCACTGAAGATTTGAAGATGGTAAGCTCGACCGAAGTATAGATGATGAGCTTGAATGGTGAGGTCACTTGGTGTTCAAGCAGAGCTCTCGGATGCAACAGGCATGAACCTTTTTCTTTCAATGAGATGGTCCCCAAGCTCGAGTCTTGGCATCAAAGAGCTAAGATGCGGCCCGTGCGCCCCACATCCCACCACTGAACTGTGGGGCACCTTTAGGGAGCCAGGGGGCCCGTCGCGGTGAGCGGTCCCGCCGTTGCGTTGCGGCCAGATACGCGGCACCCGAAAGACATACCGAGACGGAGACCGGCGCCGGTATAACCACCTCGACGACCGAATCCTACGGGGAATAACACTCCATAATGTTCGAAGACTCTTGGTACAGCTTTGTACCAGACTACCAACAACAACAACGACAGGCGCAAAGCTCAGGCCACCAGAGAAAGAAGTCACTACTACAGCCGCCAAATGTAGGAGCCGCCCTCCAAGCAGCCATAACATAGGAGCTTCTGCTTATCTTCATACATAGGGCGTGGACAATGTCGACGGCGCGGGTTCACTCCCGGTCCTCTTCGAAGACCAAGAAGACACCAATTGCCCACCAGAACCGACCCTGTCGCGAAGAGCAAAGTCGTACTCGGACTTCTACGACATTGTTAAGGCTCAGCTAGGGGGGAAATCCCAACAGAAGAAAAAGAAAAAAGGAAGGAGGATACGGAACGACCGAACATGGGACGCATTGGCTGTTCCGGAGTCTGTGAGGACAAAGCTGCCTGTCGAACAGGGCGCCCATGATGCCGAGCTGGACAAGGAGCTGTTGGAAGCGAGCCAACAAGAATTCCTCCTCTACCACGACCAACTGGTCATGACAGAACGACACCTTGGTACTCTTATTGAGGATGCCAACAGCGCTCTCAAGGTTCTCGAGTCACTAAGCCAGTCATTCCGGGCTGTAGATGACCAGACCAGCTCGTTCAAGGCCCAATGCGACGACCTACTCACGGAGCAGAAACGGTTACAGACGCTGGCGGACGATGTAGGCACGGATCTTCACTACTACGCCTACCTCGACAATGTCAGCAGACGACTGAACGCCCCTGGGGCCGGCCGTCTTGTTGAAGATGATGCCTTTGCCGAAGTGTTGTCAAGTCTCGACTCTTGCATTGGCTTCATGACGAAGAACACCACATACCGAGACGCCGAGTCCTATCTCGCTCGTTACCAAGCGCTGCTCACCAAGGCTCTGCATTTACTTGAAGTTGGATTCACCAACCGTCTCAACAAAGTATCTGCCGAAATCTCCAAACAAATTCTGGCTACTCAGTCCGAGTCGGCACGGCACGCCTTGGCTTATGGCCGCTTTGAAGAGACATTGCTGGAATCTTACTCCTTGATACCAAACATCCAGACCGTCATCCGCAGTGTCTACGATCAAAATGGGCACCCCCTGTCGGCTCTCAACTGGGACATATACGCCAACACAGTCAATAACATCTTCCATGCCTACTGGGCCGTCAGAGAAAGAGACCTCAAGCCGCTAACCCAAAGCGACCTCGACGCCTTCCGCTCAGAAGCCAAGGAATCTGTCGAGACTGCCGCCAGAAACTTCGTCAAGCAGTGTTATGAACGCTCTTACAACGAAGCCTCCCTCTTCCGGAAGATCTTGGCCATCGAAACGCAATACTCGACTGACCCAAAGTCTGCTTTTACCGCGCTCAAATCCTCCCACACTGGCTCTCTTGTCACAGGCACAAACGTCGCACCTGTGGCATCCAACCTCCGGTCCGTTCTGCACAGCAGCGACCTTCGAACCGTTTGCAATGTCATGGGCTGGATCACGAACGAGTACCTCCTGCTGGACTTTGACGAGGACGAAACCCCCTTTGTCACCCACTGCCGGGAACTCACCGCTCGGGTCCTGACCGAACACCTCTGGACATTCACCGACGCGCTATTCGAGGCTGAAATCAGCAAATCCATCACCAAAGCCGTCGTGGCTCCCGAGACCCTCAAGATCGGTCCTGTTACAAACAATGACTCCTCTTCTAATGCCTTCCCCCCTATCAAGCGCGCCATCGAGCTGTTGGTCATGTTTGATCAATCCATGCCAAAAGAGCGTTGCGTATGTCATCACCCCCCTCTCATTTATCTTGTCCTCCAGAATTACTAACCTGCTGGATTAGCAACGCAACTCACCCATCATATTCACCCTCCTCCGGGAATCCATCTCCTGCCTCCACCGCGCCGAATCTCGGATCCGATCAGCTCCCCAGAAGGGCACAGATCCTGACTTGTTCATGATTAAAAACCTGCTAATCCTCAAAAACGAGCTCGTCACGCTTGAAATCGGGGACATAAGAAATGTTCACATTGGCAACCAGTCGGTTTCTGGGAGGATCAGAGAGATGCAGCATTTTGGTCAGATATGGGACACGGTGCTTAAGCCGCTGCCGGGAAATCTGATATCTGGCATCTGGGAGAGGGCTGCTAGTATTGGGGGCACGATAGGGGGGCTGACGGGGTATATTCCGGGCTCGTCGCTGCTGGGTCTGGGGGGCGGGTCAAGGTCGTCGACGCCGGTGTCACAGGCGGGAGGGGCGGCGGGTAAGGAGCCGGGGGATGTGGATGTGCATGAGCAGCTGGATGACGAGTTGAGGAGGAGTATTGTTGCTTTTACCAAGCGCTGGGCGGGGGTGTTTGTTGAGTTGAGGATGGCGGGGGATAGGAATATGGGGGGGAGGAATGTGGGCAAGGTGGAGAGGGAGATGGATGAGATTTTGGAGAGGGCGTTTGCGGGCCAGGGGGAGGTGGTGCAGAAGTTGAGGGAGGCGGTTAGGATACAGGTTGAGGCTGCTTTGGAGGAGATGCAGAGGGAGAAGGAGAGGGAGAGGGGTGGCAGGAAGTAGGAGGTGGTCGAGGCAAGTGAGACAGAGACATGAGATCAAGGCTTGTAAAGATACAGGTGACCATCTTTTCACCAATTTCTCTTGGTTTTATTATGGGCGAGAGGTATGCTGTCGATCTCTTGACAGAGAACGATCGCGTGAGGCTGCCGAGCCAAGTCAGCTGCACATGCAGTTAAGGCTAAGCTGATCAGGGCTGTCGGTTCTATCTCACATGATAATATAACAAGAACACTGGCTTACTGTGGTAAAAGACAGCAGCTGTGAGGTTTCATTGGCGTCTTCACCAGCGGCAAGCCGACAAGGGTAAAGAGGTCCACTGTTGCCGCTAATCCCAGCGCTGGAGCGGGATTTGCAAAGCACCCGCTGTGCAGCCGCGCTCTCGGGGCGTAAAAGAGGCTCCAGATGCAAGCAGAAGCGCAACATTTCCGACCAGTCATTTCCTCTCGAGCCACTTGCACAACTCGCTTGTTCCCGGCCCGGGTCAGAGAGACAGCTGTTTGGGACAATAGCCTTGTTTTTCCTCTTGTGTGCTCCCCTTTTTCCATTCTTCGTCCACAGCTACGACGAAAGGACTGGATCCTGTCACGCCAGTACACTTGACCATCCCACGGCCTTGTTTTGGAAGAACGGGGGGTCAAAAAGCAACGGGCAACCTCGGTATATTTTACCCCTCGTCGCCGCCACCGCCCGACAGCAATCAGGATCCTCCTCCCGCCTACCTTCGCCTCACTTTTTTTTGTTTTTCCCAGCGAATCTTGTCCACTAGTGTCACCTCCGTTTTACCTCCAACGGCCAAATTCACAACGCCGCGGATTACTTTAGGCGGCGGCGGCTTACCACGACGGATGCCAAACATGGCCCACCTCCCACGGTTCAGGCGCAGAAAGGAGGTGCCCGCTGGTCCCCCCCTGATAACCAACGGTCTCCCTGGGCCCAGCACCGCCAGCGCCAGCAACAGTTCGACCGATCCAAACGGCAAGATTACCCCTCCGCCCGGTGATCTAGCCCCCTTGCCAGTGCCCGAGTCGCCGCTGAGACCTTTTGGCGGGAAACTCAGCCCGTTTAGTCGGGTTTTCCACCGGTCGCAGAAGCGGGCGAGGGACTCCCCTCCTGCCTCGATGCCGCATTCTCCGCTTGCCGCTCCGGCGCAGCCAACTTCGGGGTCGGTCGATGGCAGGCCGGTGTCGCCTTTGAGTTTGAAGATGGACACGACTGGGTTGCCGGCTGCAGAAGGGGGGAAGGGGGAGTTGTTGCAGGCGCCGCAGCAAGGTCAGGGGCAGCAACTGAGTGGGAAATCGTCGTCAACTTCTTTACAAGTGCCGAAGCAGGTGAAAATGCCTGCGTTTTTGGAGACGAGTGACGTCGGTTTGTAACCCCCCTTTTCAACCCCCCTGACTTGACATGTCAACTGACTTTGGGGGTGTGTGGTAGACATCGAATTTAAATTCGGCGAGTTAGTCTGGCTCGAACGAATGCGCATCCAACAAGGCATCGAGAACGAAAGCTCATCCAACTTCTCCCCCGACTTCCGCTGGGCTCGCGTCAAGGGCCCTCACCTGCGAAGGCTCGATAGGTACATGAACATCCAACCTTGGCACAACCACCGAATCAAACTGCAAGTCCCAGAAGGCAAGCTTGACTATGTCAACGCCTCCCCCATCGTCCTGCACCCCTTCCCCATCAACGGCCAGCAGAGAGAACCAGACAGATACATCGCCATGCAAGGCCCGAAATACAACTCTGTCGATCACGTCTGGAGGATGATCGTCGAACAAGTCGAATCACCCGGAGTAATCGTCATGTTGACAGAAACCCACGACGGACACATGGAGAAGTGCTTCCCTTATTTCCCCCAAAGCAAGGAGGACCCACCGCTGGAAATCAACGAAAGAGATGAATTCGGCGACGGCTTCCGCGCCACGGTCCGGTGCGACGGAATAGAGGAAACCCCCGCCGGCGACGCCATCGAGTTGCGAAAATTAGTCATCACAGTCCACTCCCGCGGATCTAGACAGCCCCGAAAAAAATCCCGCTCCCCAGCAAGGCTCTTCACCAACGGCAGAGACAAAACCCCCGAACCGACCTCGGCAGCGACGGAACCAGAGCGAGACGCAGACATGGACATCAAGATGAAGTCCCCTGTCTCTATCCCGACCAACTCGAGCAGCACCCTCGACGTCCCCGTGGAAGACGAGTCGTCCACCGCCACCCCCTCCCCAACCGATGAAACCACCCCTACCGTGGCGGAAGAAAAAGTACTATGGCACTTCCTCTACAAGAAATGGCCGGATTTCGGCGTGCCCCTGCTCGAAGACTTGGATTCCTTTTTTGCTCTGATGCAACTATCCCGAGAGAAGAATGCCGGTCCGCACAATCCACGTATAGTCCACTGCTCGGCCGGCGTTGGGCGCTCCGGCACTTTTATAGCATTAGAACACCTGATGCGAGAACTTGACGCGGGGGTTCTTGAGAATTACGACGAGATGATCGCGGCGATGAAGTCACGGCGGGGGTCGCAGATACAAACACCAATTAATACCACCATTACCAGGGAAGGCGGGGAGTGGGATCGGGATCAGGAGGGGTCTCTTCCCGGTGTTGTCGGTGACGAGGCGGGGGGGAGGGGAGGGGTGCTAATGTATGGGGAGGATCTGATTTTCGAGACGGTGAATCAGCTGAGGGAGCAGAGGAAGATGATGGTGCAGGCGGAGGGGCAGTATTTGTTTATTTATGAGGTGCTGAGGAAGCTGTGGGGGGAGAGGTACGGGTGGGATAAGGTTGGTGTTAGGGGGGGTGAGGTTGAGGAAGAGGGAGAGGAAGAGGAAGGGAAAAGAGATGATCATAGGGAGGGGGAGCCGGCGAAGAAGAGGGTTGAGGTTGAGTTTGAGAAGAGTGATGGTGGTGGGGGGAGGGGGGATCCTTTTGCTTAAGAGGGAGATTGGGTTGGGTTATTATGTTGGGTGGTGGATATTTTGCATTTTGTTAAGGGCGGACTTTTTTTTATTTTTTTTACAAGCGTTTACAACATGGGCATATCTGGGATCAGAGGGGGATGCGATGCATGTTAGATGGATTTTTTTATTTTTTTTGATTTTTCATTTAGTTTAGTCATTGGAGGGTGTGGTTGTGGTGTAGGATGGGGGGTTATAATGGTAGGATAGGGGCTGATGATGTTGTAGGATGTTGGATGGGGGGGGATGAGGTTTGTACGATTCTACATATGGGGGCGGGTTTCCTCTTTTTCTTTTAGATACCCAGATTTTTTTCTAGGCAATGGTTTGGGGGGGGGGGGGGGGGGGGGATGGTTTTTTTGCATGGGGGGTTAGACAGATAGGACACGAGAAAAGTAAATTATTAGTGAAGGTTTGGCATTTTTTTTTGTATTGAATTGTTTTGAATTTAT
>MU863939.1:122727-208726 GCA_033296885.1 Triangularia verruculosa | reverse complement strand
GCTGATCCAAGCCATTGTATTGCCTCTGAGGCCCTGTATTCTACAGGGCTCAGATACACTGTAAAATCCACAAACAAAAGCTGTATTTTAACATAATTGAAGATTATATATAATAAGGGCTATAATATAGGGCTTAGAATAGTAGTTTAATTATGGTAATAATCTTTAATAACTTCGAAATTTATAAAGAAAAAAAAGAAGAAGACTTAGAATAGTATAGTAATCTTAAACGTATATTTATCCTCCGTTAAATAATCCGTATCCTCTTTACCTTAAGCTACTACGAAGTCCTTTAATATACCACTAGGCCAGTAGGATTCTTTTAATACCCACTATACCTCTAATTGACTACTTCACTTCCAACGGTTGGCTTACGACGTACAGGTCGACGGTTTGTTGGGCCGTAATGTGGCCGGTTGGTTGTTGGCCGTGTGACACCACTCTTTTTGTCTTCCTAGATTGAGTATATACCCGGGAAGTTTTTAATGACGGCCGAGGATTTGAAGACTGTTGCGATACATACCTATCTGCAGTGTTAGCTTCAGTCGAATCAACAGCCTTTTTTTATCACTCACGTGTCTTGAAATGCTTGGCCACGTGCGATGACTCTTGCTTCATGAACTTTATCTTACTCGCCAGTGAAAAATTCGAAACCCTGGGCAACGAACTGGGCAAAACGTGCGGCCAATTACCTGGTAGGTAGTGAAGCCAAATAGCCACCAGCTGGAGCGAGGAAAAGAATTTGGGCTTGCAGGGAGCCTGGGCCACTACCCCATAACAGAAATCGCATAGATGACCAGACCGGATTCATTTGTCACGTACTACCTGACCTTTATAAGTTCCTACTATATTGTAGGTAGGTTCTGATTGGCCGGTTTAGGGGGATGTGGGGCTATGGGGCCGAAGGTACATCAGCGTGATGGTCTGAGGATCTGAGACTATGCAAAACATGATTGACCAAAACTGGGAGGCAAGCGCCAGAAGTGGGATGATGCTAGGTAGTAGTCCAATGAATTCATTACCCCCAATCATACTGGAACTGCTGCGCTACGGAGTCCACGACAAGATCATGTTGTTTCCTGTCACAGGTCCTACCGTGAGGAGAGCCTTGGATTCCATCTCGCAACAATAGACTCATTCTTCACCCCACCTTCCACCTCAGACTGCCTTTCCTGGAGCCTCGGGTTGATGTTTGTACTCTCCGGGGCGAGTCTCCACAACCCAGTACGTCTTTGACTCTTCCAGGGACTTCACCATGGCTTCCCGGATCAAGTCCACGCCAACCTCCTGGTCAGCAACGACATTGACATGGGAGTAGGTGGGGCGGTTGGGCTTGGTGCCGATCTGGGATTGGAAATTGACGTATTTCACCGTGGTGGCTCCGATGCGTACATTGATTGTGCCCTATGTCAAGGTTGGTAGGTACGTATCAATATGTCAGCCCCGAAGGATCTGGTTTCGTTTTTCCTCAACGACAAATATATATCGTTCCTGGCTTACCTGGTAGTCAATCGTGGCTCAAGACAGTGGGACCTTCTTCCCCCAGTCCTTGAGTTCTGGGTCGCGCCTGATATCGCCTTGAGAGATGGTGACAAACTGCGAGGGACAGCCCTGGGAAGGGAGCCTCTTCTCGTTGAACCCTCCCCGCATGTTGGTGATCATCCAATTGACAACAGCGCGCTGCTCCCTCGATGGTATGCTGACATTGTCGTTGGGGTGAGTGCTAGCCATGGCTTACACTCGAGAGGTAATGGCGCGCCGGGGTTGAAGTTCTCCTGTTCAGGGAGATGTTGGCAGGGGTAACCAAAGGCACAAAGATATTGGGGATATGCCAGAAGGTGTATGTCGCGAAAGAGGGATGACGCCGCGGGCTTGCAGTGCTTGGGACTATTGCAATATAAAAGGAGGCAGGCGCAGAGCGGCAGAGGAAAAGAGCCATGAATCAAGAGGAATCGCCGCCATCGCCGGAAGAGCCCTGCCACGTATAGTCGGGTTCACAAGGGAGTGTGGATGAACGAGTGTTTGGGCAGAAATACGAAGCGAGCGGGGCCGACAAACTCGGGGTAACGCTGGTAGTCGAATGAAGTTCGATTCGCGAATGTTGAGATGATGTTGTCGAGGGGAACCCCTTAGTCAAGGCGAGCCGCATGTCGAATCAACAACAAATGTTCCATTCCGCCGCGGGCCAGGCGCGTTCCAGGTGGTGTTGGGCCAATCTTGCGGTCCACCCACGTTGGGGAGATGCTACCCCAAACTTTTGCCTTTCCTGCGCCGTGTTGGCCGGGACCCTTCGCCAGATGTCATGAAATTCCCTTCCGCCAGTCCCTTGCCTCAGGGGCATAGGTCTACTTTTTGGCCCACTTGGGCACCGATGGATTACAGAGAGTTGGCACCGGGTGCAACCGCCACCAACGAGCTATACTGAGCTTGAAAGGCAGCTGCCATCAGTCCGCGGGCAAGTGAATCGACTTCATGTTTTCGTCGACTGTGCCGGCCTGCCAGCCGGACTTCAGAGGCAAGGTTTTTCCTTATCCTCGACGCCCAATGCTCACTGTGGGGTTCCGGGGGCGGGGTAAGTGCCCGATAGCAACACACCATCCCGAGGTGGTTGAGTGACGAACACTGAAGCTTTCCACTGACGATTGGTGGGATCCTGCTTTGGACTGGGTTCTCTTCTCCACAAGCCACCACACTGAAGCTGATTTGTTATTTTGATGTGGTAGATCTAATGACTTGAAGCTCTGTGAAAGCCACGTCAATCACTAGGTATCTCATGAGTACGTGGTTGCTAACAGACCCGAGACCTGGACGAGTACTATATAGGTGCCGAGTCTGTCGATCTAGGGTTGCTATAAATGGACAACTTGAACAGGTGCATGGGGAACAGCCTCGGGCCGGACTTCATTACTCCATTCCCACGCCGCCATCACCCACTGCTGCGCCCGCAAGCTTCTGTATCGGCTTCACAATTTGCCTTCTCATTCAACTGCTCACTGCTGTTTCTCCTTTGACCTCTCTGAATCTTTTTCCCGCAAAGATGGCCAACGAAGAGCGAGACCCGGTCCCGGGGGCGGTGGCAGACCAGACGCCCGAGCTGTCACCACCGCCAGACGATGTTGCCAAAATCCTAAACAACACTGGTCAGCCGATCCTTGTGAGATTCAAGGTCAAGAACAGTTCAAAGTATGGGTCTGCCGATAGGACCACACTAGCGAAACTGGCAAAGGCGGGAAACCTGTCAGACTTGACGCTCAAGTCGATGAGACC
Source organism: Triangularia verruculosa (assembly GCA_033296885.1). Lineage (NCBI taxonomy): Eukaryota > Fungi > Ascomycota > Sordariomycetes > Sordariales > Podosporaceae > Triangularia > Triangularia verruculosa. The sequence continues at coordinate 205,459 of MU863939.1, read as the reverse complement.
ATTCGTCCATAATCTGTAGGTCCATGGAGATGCTATCTGCCTCCATCCCCTGTCCTGTCTGGCATTTCTCATCTGTTTTTGCAGGGGACCCAAGGATCGCTTCTGCCTGGAAGATGAGATGACCTTTGTGGACGACAATATCACGTTGGAAACTTATGTCAAATGCATTAAAACGGTCTGTTGTCTTTTTTTCTGATGCATGAATGGCCGGCATTGCTTACTTTGGTGTGTTGAACCGACCTAGAACTTGGACGCTGTCAAGTATAACGATAGGATGATCTTGTTGACGGTCTATCTGTTGAGAGATAAGAACAGGCCGACTGAAGACGAGCTGCAGAAAGCCGCACCACCCAAGATCTCTCTCGACATCCCGGTGAGCATCTGAACCCGCCTACCTACCTATTCATCAGAAACATGAACACCCGCACAGCAACTGACGCCAGTCGATTGTGAGTTCAGGATCGAAGTGAGAGCGACGTGACGCTCAACAAGGTGGGCGACTTGAGCGGCAGACACAAATTCGGCTCTTTGTCAACCGAAGACTACGCAGTTACCGCTTCGGCAGATGAGATCATTCATCCGGCGGATATGACGGCGGCACAGTGGGGAGTTGTGATGAGGAGTAACAGCTTGTTGCATGGCTTCTACGTCGATCCGTCACGGGGAATGTTTCACCGGGCGCCGCAGGCCGGTAAGCTACCTGACCTATGGATGCACTAGACTTTCGTTTGTTATTACGGCCGGTCTTTTTCTTTCTTTTTTTTCCCCCGACCTCTATTCGGACTGTTGAGCTGAAGAATTTTGGGCTTCACAGCATTCCAGTTGCGGAAGAAGGGAGCTGACGCGATCCCCCAATTCCACGTGCATGACGACTCCTCCGTGACCGTAGTGGAAATCACCAGTGCTGAACAGAGGTCGGCGGTGGAGAACTCATTCAAGACTGGTGACGTCCAAGCCTCAGGGCAAGTTACAACCCCTGGTCGGCGTCGTCTAGGTATATTTCATGTACCCCAGCTAACCGAATGCATCATAGCGCTGGTGGAATCGCTGGATTTACAGCTGGGGTGTCTGTTGGAGCTGGTTTCGACAGCAGCAGCGGTAAAGGGAGTCAGCAAGAGAACAATGTCTCGATTCTCAGAGTGTCGTATAATGTAAGTGAGCCAGGTTGGCATAGTCACCATGATGCTAAGCGTAATGCAAAAACCCCTAGTTTCCTCGAGTTGCCTTGTTTCTGGATGCCGAATCTCTCACCTTCACCGACGAATATCGGAAGATGCTGGAGGAAATCCACGAAAAGACTGGGACGAAACAGGATCGTCTGATTGAGAGGTTTGAGTATCTTTTTGGTATGTTGCTCTCGGTTTCCTTGACCACACTGGCACCTCGGCTTGCTTTCTGACGATATTTCTCCACTTGGCAGGTCATATCTTTCCCACCGTGGCCAAGCTTGGAGGGTGTCTTTACAGCGAGAGGCATTCCACTTGCGTCTCCGGCGCGAATACGGAGCAGAAGAAGGACAACATGAAGATTGCTGCTGGAGCAAGCTTTTCCACCCCTTATGGATCCGGATCCGCATCGGCTAGTTACAGTGCCGGCTCCAACAGTGCTACCGAGTCGACATCCGCACAACAGTTTCAGAGCTTGACCTGGCAGGCTCGCGGTGGCGATACATTGTTGTGCTCCAAGTACGTCTAGCTTGTCACCTAGCCCGATATTAGGAGGATTACCCAGATGCTAATCCGATTGTACCATATAGTCCCATGGCTTGGGTTCCGACGGTTCAGAATCGCTACAATTGGCGCGTGATTGAGGTTCGTCCTGGTTCTTCAATAACTAATTAAATGAGCAGCCTTTCGGTGTCTTCCACATAGAGCTAACAGGATTGCGCTGCAGTCATCGCATCCGGAGAGCATGGAAACTCTTTTCCATCGGATAAACGAGGTTGATGCCCTTCCGCTTGTCTTCCCAACAACCATAAGGCCTCGCCCAGTCCCCGCAGCGCGATCCTGCTTCAACCACCCCACCTTCCAGGAATCCTACTTCTTCAGCGGCGCCCGCTACGCTCGCATCAAGGCCGTCCCCTCGCCCCAAAACGATTGCGTCACATTTGGCCCCGCCAGGCTCGTCGACGACTGGCCCTCACTGGTAAAAGTCGGCTTTGACAGCGTCGACGCCATCCTCCCCGTGCCGGGCTACGAAAATCAGATCTACGTCTTCAGCGGCCTGTGGTATGCTATGATCACGGTGAGCCCCGAGGACAACACGGTCGTCTACGGCCCGGCCAAGATCGCGGACAGGTGGCCCAGCTTGGCAAAGGCCGGCTTCGACCGGGTCGATGCCTGCATGCCCGTTCCCGGCGAGGGGAGGGAGAACCTTGCTTATTTCTTCCGCGGGGAGAATTATATCAAGGTCAAGGTTGAGCCGGGGACCCTGCACGAAGAGGTTGAATTTGGGCCGGCAAAGATTGGTGAGTCTTTTCCATCTTGTGGGAGTTGAAAATGTGGCTGATCAAAGAGGACAGCGGATCATTGGCCGACTCTTGTCAAGGCAAAGTTTGATGTGGTGGATGCGATCCTACCAGTTCCTGGTCACGATGGACTGGCGTATTACTTCCGGGGCAATCGTTATGCGAGGATCAAGATTATGCTGGACACGCTGAAGGATGAGATTGAATATGGTCCCGCGAATATTGCGACTGACTGGCCGTTACTTTCTTGGGACTGGTGAGTTTTAGCTGAGGTCCGGGGTTATGGTATTAAGCCTAAAGAGTATAAGTTCATGTCAAGATGGATGCATTTTCTTTGAGCAATGTTACTGCCGTTGCCAAGTTGGCAACCTTGTTTTGAACATTTATGTTTGGTCTTCAAAACTTCTCTCTCCTTGGTGCGTTATTTATAGGGAATAAGGCTTCAAGCGAGGCTAATCGAGGGTCTATGGCTATTGTGCAGCCCTCGGTTAGACAGCCAGCCTAGGTAGCGGTCGCATCGCCTTCCTCTCAACAACGCCTAGGATACGTATCAATGCATTGCGCCCGGAAGCGGTCTAGATAGGTAGATAAGCGCAAATTTCCTTGCATTTGTAGTAATCTTGCGATTCCAATAACAGTGCTCATTAAATCTAGAACATCTTCTGTTTCCCGCATCCCCCCTTCGCTTGGCCCCTCACGCGCTCTCATTTTCAATAAACCACCGTGTCGCCCGCTCTAATCCCTCCTGCATCCCCACCCTCGGCTTATAACCTAAGCGCTTCTTGGCCTTCTCGCACTTCAAGGTACGATGAATCGTCACGAAACGGATCGCGTCCCACGTCATCACCAACCTCCCCTTTCCCAACGTAACCGCCCAAGTAATCCATTCGGCCAAGGATGCAATGAACAGCGCCAGCCACGCCGGAATCACCATCACATCCTCCTTCTTCACCGGCAGGCCAATAAGCGCCGCAACAGCCCTCTGGTAATCCCAAAACAGCCAGTCCTCGTCATTCGTGATATTGAAGGCCTCCCCCTCTACCTTTATATCATCAGCAAGAGGCGGCTTCCCATGGGCTCCCAGCAGCTTCTGCGCAGCGAGAACATGGCCGTCCACCGTGTTTGCGACATAGGTGAATGAATACAGGTTCTTCCCGTCGCCCATCTGCCACTTCCCCTTCCCCTGCCGAATCGACTCGACTATCTTGCCCAACTGAGTGAAATCTCGTTCACCAAAGATCGAGCTCGGGCGGATGGAGGTTGTCAGCATGCCGGTCTCGTTATTCCGGTTGAGCGCCAAGATTTCTGTCTCGGCTTTCGCTTTCATGAGGGTGTAGTGCCGTTTCTGGCGCGGCCAGTCCAGGACGGGCCAAGTCTCATCTGCATCCACTAGATCGGATACATTGTCGTGCACAACGGAGGAGGTGGAGGTGTAGATGAAGGCCTTGACGGTGCCAACCGCTAGCGAGGCCGAGATCATGTTGCGGGCTCCCTGCAGGATGACACGCTCAAAGATGGCCAAAGACTGGCCCAGGGCGTCGGGGGAGGCGGCATGGAAAACAGTGGCGGGCTTGATGCTCTGGAAGAGGGAGAGAATGGCGGCGCGGTCCGAGACGTCAACTCGGTGGTAGATGACGTTGGGGAAGGTGGAATGGTCGACGCGGTTACGCGTTGTGTTGATGTCAAGGACGTGGATGGAGAGCGTGGGGGAGAGGACGAGAAGTGCGTCGACAAGGTGAGAACCCACGAAGCCGCATCCGCCGGTTACGATCACGGGGCCGAGGGGCGGTCCCGGGGGAAAGCGGGGGTTGGCTGGGGAGGTGGACATTGTCGATGTGGGATCTTGTTCAGATGGAGTTAGTCTCGCCGTGAAGAAGCTGGAGGGGAATTGGTTGTTACCTTTTATAAAAAAATGTCATGAGATTATGAGAATGATGCTGGCTGGGGCCTATCTGCTGGTGGGTACCCCGCTTTTCCGATTCAAACGACTGCGCTTCCGTCGCACCTACTTGTCATCCGGTGAAGACAGCAGGCTGGCAAGACTTGCGTTCGTGATTACCCTAGGTGGAAAGCTGAAACGCCTTTTCTCCTCACGGCTATCCAATTCGTGGAGAGAGAGGAAGAGTAACAAGGATGGGGCGGCATTGACAGTGCCAAATAGGGACACAACGGACGCGTACGGTCTCAGCTGCTTTGTTTGGGCAGTTGATTGCCGTGCGGCGCTGCTGCGGTAATTAAAGATGCCGTAATGAGGGACAGTTGGTGACACGTAGCGGCGCGGACGGACCGGCAGAGATATATTGACTACAATATGGCTGCACCTCTTGGTTTAGAACGGGGGTTTACATTGCTGAGCGGCAATCGGATACACCAAGTGTGGCCCCCAAAGAGACTGTAATGACAGCAGCAAGAGGTATGGTGGCACAGAGGCGCAGGTTCAAAAACAAGGCAGGAGTTGTGTTGAAACGTCTGACTCAGGTTGTTCCATCACCAAGGGAGGTTCACCAGCCGTCTGCACGGTGCGTACATAACACTCTGCCAATGAACGCCCTGGCCCTGCAAGGCAGTCTGCATCGCCGCACCCTTGTCAACTGGCCTACGAAATGCACAAGCATGGCGTTGTTTAAGCAGCCAAATACCGTCAGACCTGCACATAACGAAATAGGTACGAGATACGATCAGGAGAAGTTGGGGGCCAGAATGAGGTATTGGAGGCCCCGACAGGAACAGTATACTGTGCTATCTGCCGAAAAGCGCCTACCGAGACGATTGTGGCACAAGGGGCGGTGTTTTCCAATAGATGCAGATACATTACCGCAGCGGTGAAATACATGTAAATCTTTTACCTGTAGTACAGTCTGTTGATTCAAGCTAGACATTGCCCAAAGATGAACTATGTACCAAGCTACTTTGTTATGGGCTACCTATTTCCAGGTTCCATTCTGTTAACGAGTACGGTAGGTTCTTCGTTTCATCATCTATATAAGGAAAGGATAGATTTCAGAAAATGTCAAAGATCACAACTCAAGGAACTCCCCATTTGATCCAAAATCAAACGACGATTACCTACCTACCTATGTCTGCTAAAGCTTTGTGCGACGACCCAACTCTCCCAATGTCCAACATCTTATTGCAATTCCTCATTGTTTTCTTCACCTACTGCACCATATACACAATACTGAGACCTATAATTGGTCTCGGGTCTCTCCATATGCCCATCCACTTGAGCCATGAGGCAGTTCTGGGTGGCCTGGCTGCGCTCGGCTTTTTTTGGGCATTCTGGTACAAATGGCGATTCACCATCTGGCCGATGCTCCACCCCAATGAGGTCAAAGAGCTCCCGTATTACGTCCCATGTAAGAGCCTACTAGAGGTAGTTTACACCAACAATCAAACTGACAGTTTCCAACAGACCTCGGCCACGCCTACTCCTTCCTCACCAACCTCGGCGGGCTATTCGAATATGGAAAACGTACTTTCTCCTCGGCCCAAACTTACCTGCTCACGGTGGCCGGCGAGAAGATGTACATCATGTCGCACCCGCCCAATGTTCACCAGGTCCTGAATCGGCTCTCCCGCGACGAGCACGACCATGACAAGAACTACCACCTACTCATGCGGCGCTTTGGCATCTCGGAAGCAGCCATCACTATGCTGTCTCAAAAGCCCACTGTCTCGTTTGTGCAGGCTAACCCCAACCTGGAGCCGAATCCGCAACTCAAGACCATGGGCGACATGGCGCACATTCTTGTACGCAAGCAATTGAATCCAGGACCCGCCTACGATGCATTTGAGGCTGTCTTTCTCGACAATATCGACAAGGCCATGTCATTTGATGAGCTGCCCCCCGAAGCTTTGCTCTCTTCCCTAGAGAACACGAAGACGGCCTCTCTCCTCGAGCTCGTAAGGTGGACCTTTGGTCGTGCTACTGTGGACGCCTTCTTCGGCCCCGCGCTGTTGCGGGTGGCTCCTGACTTTGTTCACAACTACAACACCTTTGACGACAATATCTGGACCTTTCTCTACAAGCTCCCCACCCTGGGTGGCAACGGGAATAAGTCCATCAAGAAGCTCCGCACTGCGGTCGTGGCCTACCTCGGCCTTCCTGAGGCGGAGCGAGATGGTGCTTCCTGGATGGTCAAGACGGTCATTACCGAGATGACGGCTCGCGGGATGGGCGTGCATGACATAGCCGGCTGGCTGATCATCATCCACTGGGGCATGACCAGTAACCCGTGGAGGCTGGTGGCATGGATGGCTGTGCACCTGGCGCACGATGCTTCGCTGCGAGAGGCAGTCAGGGAGGAGCTTGCCCCCATTCTCGCAATACCCGGCCTCACCAACGTCCAACTTCAGGCTACGGTGAGCACCGAAGCCAAGCACCTCGTCAGTCTCTACAACGAGTCGCTACGCTTCTACAATGACGCCATCTCCGTTCGGGAGCTGACGAGAGACGTACAGAGCGCGACCGGGGAGACGCTGCGGAAGGGAAACATGGTCATGTTGATACATCGACACCTGCTCATGGACGAGCAAGTATGGGGCCCGGATGCAAAGACCTTTCAGCCGGCGAGATTTCTGGGCAAGGAAGGGGAAGCGCTGCTACGGAACAAGAACTTCACACCGTACGGCGGCGGGCCGGCGTTGTGTCCGGGACGGTTCATGAGCAAGAGCGGAGCGTTGATGTTTGCGGCTTGGCTGGTGAGCAGGTTCAATTTGGAGATTGCGCAGGGCAAAAACAAGAATGGGAAGGGAATGCCACGCGTGGACCTACAGACCAAGAATGGCACGGGGGTGGGCATCATGGGAGTCAAGGACGGAGATGATTGTGTGGTTGTTTTGTCCAAGAGGGGCTAGGAGTAGGGTAAGAGTGTCCCCTCTGTAACTGTACAGTATTAGTCAGATAAGGCAGTCTCTTGTGCTCAGCTCAGTGGTGGTTCGTTGACGAGAAGTGGTATCATCTTAGTGTTTATTACATATGACAACCAGTTTGGTGCGCAAGACTCGCCCTTGGAAGTGCTTTCAGATGCACGCAGTTCAAGCTTTTACTAAATGCACCATTAAAAGTAAAAATAAAACTCGATTCTATTCTACCAAGCTCCACTAGACACTACCTAAATCTGTAATGAAGCAGTATGAAACTCACCCGAACCCCCTCAACCGCTCCGTCAACACTCCACCAACTCATTAGACCGCCGAGTTTCCCCCTCTCGTGTGCAGTTCGATAACATCAATCAGCCCGTGATCCTGCAGCACAGGCTGTTTATTGACACTGTTGCCAAACCCAGCCCCCTCCCATTGGCCATCCGTCACAGAGCTCGGCACCTTCCGCAACTTCGTGTTCCCCCCAAACCCGATTTCGCTCCTCACGCTGCTAGTCGCCGCCTTACTCCCCGCGGGCGACCTCCTCAACAACGACCGGGACAAGTTGCTCCCCATGGCATAGACCAGAGGCTTAGTGTTCCTCCACATCTGAGGGAAGGTGGGCACGCAGGCCACGATAATCCCAATGTTGATCTCTACTGCCGCAAACTCGGCATTCAGCCCCTGCCACCAGAGAGTGTCGCTGTCCCCGGAATACTGATAGGCCTGCACCCCCAATCTAGCGGTGCTGGCGGCGCAGGCTGCCAACCCAGCGGCAAACACGCCTCCCACGATCAGCCTCTGCCTCAGGCGCATCTTGAGCTTCAACACAAGTGGCAAGGGGAGGATCAGAATCCACCAGTCAGTTATAGTGTTGAAGGACGCCGTAATGATGGTCACGGGCCCGGCCCAGGCGTTGCAAAAGGTCGAGTCTTTGGTCGCGGTGATGGTGGCGCAGGAACAGACGGCGGCGACACCAGCGAATAGTATGGAGACGTAATAGCCCGTCACGAGGGCGCTGCCAACATAGATGCTGATTTTGGTGACGCGGGAGACCTGGAACAAGGTGAGGTACAGGAGGAGGATGGACAACTTGGTGAAGAGATACGTGAAGGCCGAGACTATGCCGTTGGAGGAGAGGAGCCGGATGGACGAGGTGGAGATGAGCCAGGACACGGGTATGTCCCACATGTGCCGACCTAAGCCGTGGCGGATAACTGCCAAGTTGACGAGGTCAGCAATGTTTGGGCTTAGGCTGAGCAGAAAACAAACGTTGAGCGTGTATCACAAAGTGCGTGACGGAGCCGATGGCTGCGAGGACGATGCAGATGTCGTCCCACCCGCGCGCCTTGGTCCATTTGATGCGCACAAAAAAGCGCACGAATACAGCAATCAGCATTAACGGAACAAAGATGGAGTCGAGAACGATGATGCCGTGCGCTCGGGATGGCGGGTCGATCAGATTGGACGTCACCCCCGGTGGCGGCTTGCCGGCCGGGATGTAGTCCAAAGGGTTGCCGTCCGGCGCCGTGGTTGTGGACATTGCGACAAACTCTTTGATCCGTGATGGTAAAGACAGTCTAGCTATCGAAGAGTTTTGAGAAGGACGAAATGTCTGACAGTGACATGATGGCTAATCCCGTCAATAAAGATGTGAATCCCGGCAGTGAAATGGGACGCCGCTGGGGGCAGGACGCCGCGGGGATGCCGCTGGAGCGAACCAACAGACGGGCGACACGAGCGGAAAGGTTCCCTTTTGTGACCATGTGCATTAATACTGTTCTGTTACAATACCACTAGTAAAAAGACTGGATATTGTTGACTTTCTGTGCAACGCCAGCACGCTCCAGCGTACCTAATGTCTGAGCAATAGGAGGCTCGAAATCTATGCCCAAACCAGCGCGCACTGAAAGTGTTTTTTACGGCCGTCGTGGTTGGGGGCCACTGCTGTGCCACGTATACTGTTCATGCTGCGGGCAGATAATCAATATTATATGTATGGTCCCGGCGTCAGTTGCTGAGTGGCAATCCGGGTCTGACCAAGGGCTCCCCAGCCTTGCCCAGTTGTTGCCCACTGGGCGGGTTGCAATTATGCAACCTGCTTGCGTTACCATAGACTCGCTCACCCGTCAGCTACTTTCGGCAATTCTGGCCAATTGTTTTTCCTACGCGGCGTTCCAACACCCGCCTTCACCACATGACGGCATAGATATCGGCGTCAAACCGAGGCAGGCTCGTAAATAGGCCCATTTCCCGACCTTCCAGGACGTCCAAGTCGAGGAGAAGATCGTCAACGACCCGCCAGGAGCATGCTCCCCATTACGGGGTATCAGCTTTCGAAACGCCCCAAGCTGTACGTCCATTCCACACCGTAAGGAGAAGGGCTTGCAACCGATTGTCCATCAGTTGGGCCATCGGTCGGCTCTCCTAGTCTCCACTTTGAGATTGTCAAATGAACACCTACGAACGAGCCTCAAGACGGTGTTGATGCCTAACTCTTGACTTTCAGGCGTTTTCTGGCACGCCAAAGATGTACGCGAAAGCTGGGTCTACTTTCAGCCTCACCAAGCATCTCTCTGTTTACCTTAAAGTGGAAGATACCAGTTCTGATTTGTTCACCTCACCTAGTATTCCCATTACCGTTTACAGTTTACTCGACTCCCGGACTAACCAAACTCCAAAGCTCAACCACAATCCCCTCCACCCTCCCTCCCCGCAACTTCGGCATCAGGTCCCAGCCACAACAACCCCATTGACCCACCTATACCCCTTATCCACCCCAGCTTCATTCCGCACCCTGCAATGAATCACGCCGCCCACTTGCTGCCGCCCGTTAGCCCCAACGATAAAATCTGCCCCATCCCCTGTCAGCAACTGGCGGCAGATGTCCGAGTAGAGGTCCCCTTGCAAACGGTCACCAAGAGCCCAACCACCACGAAACGTGCAGATTGTGGCGTTGAGGAGAGGGCCCCTGATGTTACCACCGGCAATGGGTAGGATGGTGCGGTAGAATCAAACCAAAGCTATCCCATTCAGCGGCCCAACCAGCTCTCCAATCAACTCCCCGTACATCACACCATGCACATAAGCTTCCCCAATTACCCTGTAGCGACCCGGATTTTCCGTCTCTCTCAAAACAAATGGCACCTTTGCCCCCTCCAGCATCCATATCTGATCGCGGAGGTCCTTTTCCGGGCACATTGTTGACTTTGGTCCCAGGCCAAATCTTCCCTCGTCAGTGTAGAATAACACCCGCCCACGGGTTGCCTCCTTCATGTGCTTCTCAAAACTTCGGATCTGTGCTTTTTGAAGCGGTGAGAAGCAGCGATTGGCATTTTGCTTGTACCTGTGAGAGACCCAGTCGTTTTGGTTCTCCCCATTGTGAGGAGGGATTCGGCCATCCAAGAAATCCAGAATCAGGGTTGCAGATGGTAAGCTTTGGTTCGGAAGGAGGTCCGCATTGTCGCTGTAGCCGTCTTTCTGCGTGTTTACATCGTCTTCCAAGATCTGAAGATAATTCCCGAGTGTACTTGTGTGTTCCGAGTCTCCCACGCCTTCTGTTTCTTTCAACGATTGCCCGGGAGGTTGTTGTAACTCTGGGCCTTCTTCGTCCTGCTCACTTCCTGACAGACTACCATTCTCTGTTTGCGCCCGAGTGTCTTGCCTCTTTCTTATGCCTTTGAGGTGCTCCAGCGTCGTCTGCCAATCTGAGATCCCAGAATCCGGAAACACATCCACTTGCTTCCCTTCACATAGCGCCGAGACGAGTGCAATCATCCTGCAAAGTGAGGTGGCAGCCCGCGCCCCTAGCCAATGATCCTGGCCAAATTCGTGGAACAGACTACTAGCCTGTAATATTTCTCGCAATAGCCAGTTTGAAAACCCAGCCGCCAGTTCGTAGCCTGAACGAAGGTCCTGCACCTCGTACTCATTGTTTGCGATCAGAGTCCTCCACAATGCCTCAATGCGCGTCACTGGACGAGTCCGCACCTTTCCGTATGTGTCCCCCGATTTGAACACCGCCAGGTTTTGCATTAACCAGGCGTTTGGCTCTCCAGGATACTGTGCAGGTCCCTTCAGGCCCAGCATCAGGATTGAAGTCAGAAAATCGCCCTGAAAATCTGCTAGACTCTGGACTGCGTCAATGCAGAAACCCAGAACCGAAAGACCCCCATTAGCGTTAGGGACGATTTGAGTGTTTGCTTTCTCGTCCTTGGGAGAGGATGACAAGGCGCGAAATCGACATTCATCCCTACCATTGTCAAAGGGTTTTGTTTCCAACTTGGCACTAAAATCCGGTACCCAACCAGGAATGCCTTCGACTTTGCTGTCAGAAGGATCTTCGATATGCGACAGGATCGACAGGTTGTTCTCACTTTTTATTATGGCCTCGGCTGATTCCCGGAAAACATCCTGCACACTCTTGTGGTAGTTTGGTACAATCCCTGTGTTTTCGTCTGCCATGTTCAAAAAAGCAAAGACCTTGTCTCGTGGATCAGTGGCATCAAGGTTTCGAAAGACTGAGATGACAGATAGCAGCCGTATTCGGCCCCGTAATTGATTGTGGAAATTGCCGAGTGCATCTTTTTCCACGCTATCTCCTTGAAAAACAAGCGTTGCTATGTGAGGTCCCATTCGTATCCGTGGCAGTATCTCCACTTCGAACCCACGCTCTGTGCGGCCTGTTACAGTTATCGTCCCTGTGCCCGGCAAGTCCATTCTTTCACGAAGGTACTGAAAGCCCCGTAAGAAGTTGAAAGCATCTCGTGGGTCGATTGCCAGCTGTCGTGGGACTCTGGTTTGCTGGTGGGGACAGTTGGTGACGGTGGCAAGATAGGTCTCGATATTCGAAATAGACCGACCACTGACTAGGCTGTGTCCCAATTGTAAGAAATCATCTTCCAGGCCATACCTGTCAAGCACCTCCAGCGCCACCAGAATCATTGTCATATGAAACTGGGCTCCAGAGGTCATGACAGATGTGTGTTGTGCGAAGGTAGCCTCTTGGGCAATCCACGCTCGACGGAACCAAAGACGCTGAAACAAGGCAAATAATCCAAACCAGTGCGCTATTGACATTCCTTCGATTGATGATAGCGTCATGCCTATGAGGTCACATGGCAGAAGCTGAAAGCCCAAGGGGTTTGGCTTTGCCTTCTCGATCTTCCTTTCCGCGCGCCTTGCCTCCATGTCTACCAGCTGCGATATTGCCTGGATGCCCCATTCAGACAACCTATCACTCTTTCCAGCCCAGGCCAAAACGTGCTTGGCGGATTGAAAGACTCTCATCATCAGCGACACCTGCGACCCTCGCTCGTCGACATCCCTCTGGTTGATGCACACAGCATCAATCCAAATTGGATAGCACACATTGTGCCAGATAGGTTCCAATTTGGGCTTCTCCCAGCTGTGAGGGCTTGAGCTACCAGTCTGTCTGGCTTGTTGAACCGTCTGCAAGAATTGAAACAAATTGTCCTGAACTTGCACGCCACACCCATCTACCTCAATCCACCATAGGCCTCCCTTATTCCAGTCGACCACCTCCCCAGGTACCATGCACGTGCTGTACTTCATAAAGTAATTCCATTTCGCCATGTCACACCAGCCGATCTCTTCCCCGTTGGGTCCAGTGATGGAACAGTAGAAAGGCATCGTGGCAAAGTCACCGCCTTTCAATGAATCTGGAATGGATTCTTGGATGGTGATGGGGTTTCCCCATGTGTATGAGAGAGCGACATACTCCGGGCGCAGATGGGGGTCAGCGTCAAGATCGATTGTGCGAATAGAACACCTGATAATGTTGTTGTTGGGCGGCTTTGGTTCGAGTAGAGTAAGAATCCTGATCGACGTTGCAGTCGGTAGAGAATCGTACACGAGTCGCGGGAGGTGTGACAAATCCGGTTTGTTCGACATCGTGTCTGTCTCAGAGTGGTTGGTTGCACAACAACGGTGTGTTGGGGGCATTACAACCCTTATTTGAAGCTGGAAACCCCCTGGAGGCATAGATAGGCCAAGGTGGTGGTTGCGGGGATGCTGCGGCTGAGCAAGACCGGTGCTGGGCAATGATCCAACCAAAGCCTAGCCGTTGTGGGCGTACTGCGAGGAGCATAAGGCATTATCAGTGGGGTTCGATGCGAATGACTTTGTACTCTCGCGCCAGGCGAGCTTCCACTCCTCCTTTCACACCAACTGTATGGATAAGGTTAGCAGAAGCAGGCCAGAAGACATGAAGCAAGACTCACAGATGTTGTAGTAAATGTATTTTCCCAAAATTGGCGCCCATAACATCGCAGAAACGACCTGTCCATATGTCCAATCTTTCGACGACGCGCCCAAACCGCTGCTGATGCTCCAGAGAGTCACGAAGTGGAGCACGGTGCCAATGGCCAGGGTAAGCTGCAGTCCCCACCAAGAGGCCCGAAAAAAGTGTTTTCCCATGTATGTTAGAAGCTGACCTGATCTTGTCCTTTCCACGAAGGGCGATAAAGGTGGCCACAGTTGATGCGCACTTTGGTCGAGGAGGAGGACCAGAGCAGTAATGTACCCGACGATCAACATGGGCATTTCAACCAGCTGAAGATTGTACAGAGGCGTCAAACAATACGCCGTCAAAGCAGGGTTCCCGCCGCATTCCTCAACGGGTACTAAATTTCTGAGTCGACTCAGCAAGATGTGAAAAGGGGCCTGTGTGACTGTCTGCCATCTGATGACCTCGGAGAAGATACAAACGATGAGAGCTAGGATCAGAGTATACCACCAGCTCATACCCGCGCGATGAAGTACTGACTGCGTCAGTAAAACTGGCAACATGCTGTTCACAGCCAGGGCGCGGATCAACTGTCCATTCATTATGGTCTCGCTCAGGGACTGAATCGAGTCCTGCTGGCTGCAAGACAGGCCGCAAGTGAAGCTTGGTTCGAATGTGGCAACTGTCGCGATCTGAATAGCCAAGGTGAAGAAGGTCTGGGCCTCCTGAAATTCCATGGCAGCGGAAACCAAAGCTCCATGGATCCTGCAGGCTGTCAATCTTCTGTGGCGCAATTGTGCTTTTTTCCAGTCTCCTTGTTTCACAAGCAACAGGATCAATCGCGCCCAAGAACTGATAGCCGTGATTATAACGAATGAGGTGAAAGATACTGAGGCCTGTATCATTTGTGATAGTAGCACCTGAATAGACATCAAGATGTTAGCACCTCAGGTACTCTTCAGCAATCCGACTGGGTGTAAAACCTGCCCCGGGTCCTGCAATGTCAGGTTCAAAGTCCATAGTCAGCTTTCCGCAATAATGCGAAAGCCCGTCATGTATGACATCTAGCTTCTCGAGGCCTGCAGAAAATGATCCCCCAAGGTGCTTCTCCAGGTCAACAAGCCCAGGGGTGCAAGCAGCCATATCTGATGTCCTGCCGTCGTCTTGACAAGACGAGACGGCGCATCGCACAACATCTTGAAATATCTGAGATGCATTAATGTTCTCAGGAACACCAGATATTCGTAGCGGTGTTGGCGAGTCATCCAGTGAAATTTCTCGAATTACTGTTCCATTTTCTGCAAGGATGGCGGCGGTTGCAAAGGTAAGGCAGTTTCCAAGAATGCTAAGAGAGCTGAAGAGTCGTTTTGGGTCCGAGCATTCACCAGCGCATAGTTCGCCTTGGAGTGAGCCCTGACACCCAGATGCATAGAGCGGTTCTTGCCATACCGAGTGCTCCTGAACGAAAGGCCGTTGGCTCGTAGCAGCGGGCAATAGAGCGCCGTCAATTAGATTTTGACTACCATAGCGTGTGGCGGAAAGGGACATCGGCGATGGCTTCCATGTCGATCTCGCCAGTGCTTCGCCGTTTGTTTCGAGGAGCGCAAACAGTTTGTCGACATTTGCTGGGACCAGTGACTCGGCCCGGGGCGATAGGTCGCTGAGCATGGCTGTTAGTTCGAAGTCGGGACATTGGAGCTTTGATGACGGGTGGAGATATCTGGGCGAACTTCACCTTCAAGCCATGGGTCTTGATCTTGGGACTCCGTCCTGGCAGAGAACACTGGGGGCACAAGGTCGTAGCAATGGATTCTCCCTGCATATCCGCTGTTGTGACCGCTCCCTATCCACGGGAAGGCAGCTACGAAGTAGGGAATATAGGGATTTCCGGGGAGATTATTGGTCGGCTAGGGGCACTTAGCCGGAATGCCAAGGTTCTGTTATGGCGCAGCCCAATAAGGGCTCTCTTAATTCATGGCAGGAAATGAAGTGCTTTGGGGCCGTACTCAAAGGACGGGAAGGGAGCATTTGGTCTGGACAGTCGGACTCTCGGGACTCAATAATCCGATGCTCTTCATTTCAGCAGGTTGATAATCTACCATGTGGGAAGGCAGGTGGGGAATGGTACGTATTTTGTCGTACCTGCCTGGATATCAGCCGACCACGATAAATGCCCCTCAAATGCTGTCTTTGGCACTGGCAACACTCTTGAACATGTTCTGACGAATATACTAACACCCGATTTCTCGCACACTTGAACCTCAACGGGCCATCGCTCCACTGACGACTGGTCAAGACGCCGCAGACATTTTGATCCGTAGACGACTTACCCATAAGTGGTTGACCGAGAGTCACAGATCAGATGCCCAAGACCTCAAAATATCCGCTGTTTGCCGACACAACGAGCTGCTCAACAATTACACATGTCTGGCTGAC
The DNA here is from genome assembly GCA_033296885.1 of Triangularia verruculosa. Taxonomy (NCBI): domain Eukaryota; kingdom Fungi; phylum Ascomycota; class Sordariomycetes; order Sordariales; family Podosporaceae; genus Triangularia; species Triangularia verruculosa. The sequence continues at coordinate 189,446 of MU863939.1, read as the reverse complement.
AACCAAATGTAGTCAGCCCGGAAAGATATCGCGCGGCTGATCTCTCCTGAGGCCAGATTTTGTCAAGAGGATAATGTCCCCAACGCCGCTGATATTTCTTCTTCAACTCTCGCCCATTCGTGGCATATCTTGTACTGTTCCAGACCATAATTATATCTGCCAAGAGGATGACAAGAAACGCCCAGCCACCGCCATCTGCCGAACGCAGCCAGCCCCCTCCAAGATATTTACGACCAAAGTGGTGTATGGCGCTCAGATTACTACAGCGATGCCCAACACCATAATTTGCACGTGCAGCCCACGTACTGCCATTTCGGAGCCACAATAGACGCCATCAGTGACCATCCATGAAGTTTGAGGCTGACGATGATAGCACAATAGTGACCTCGCCATTTCTGCCATGGCCCTGCCATCTTTCATCGCCATGAACAAACTATCAAAGAGCCCGCCGAGATCCTTTCGTCCGACGATAAATGACAACTCTTGACGTCGACAACGCGAGCGCGATGACTGCCTCGAAGAAGGAACAAGACTCCATCGCCAAGTCACCCGAAAGAAGAAGTTGGAATCAGCCATTAGTAGGAAGGCAAGCCCAGTTTCTGCTCGGCTTACGCGGCCCGATATTCGACTCATCAAAACTTGCAGCACCAAGACGATCAGCCAACAAGAGATAGAGCACAATGTGCTCAACACACATTTCCACGACGAGCAGGCGCTTGCACGCAAGATACCCCATCAACAACATGCCCACCCACATCACACAGGCCTCCCGCGGGGAGTCGCGGTCAGCGGGCGGTTCCCCGAATATCCCTCCAAAAGCATGCCCACGAGGTCAAAATACGACAAAGTTTGGGTCGCACTGGAAGCGACAAAGATTTTTGTCGAATCGCTTGCTCGTTTTGCGGGAACACAATGACAGAGTCCCGGGAATGGAGGCCGCTCCAGGCCGGGGTGCATCAGCGCGCATGATGGGGAGCGTGCCTTTCTCTGCCGCTCCCTGCGGGGGCGATTTCTCCATCTAGAGGCTGCGGAGGAGGACACATGAAAGCTGCAGTTGGATGAGATCATCGGATTTGTGGGGCAGACGATTCCTGAAACCGGGAAAAGCTTGTCAGCGGGACAACTGCCATCCAGCAAAGAAGAGGCCCTGAAGGGGGAAAGATTGCAGGGGCAAGACGGATCAAGGCCCAGAGGCTTGGCTAGACCCGCCTGGGGATTGTCGGCAAGGCTGCCGAACATTTCTATATTAGCTTCCGGACCATCATCTTCCGCCCGTCCGCGGGCGGCCACGACGGATGCCAAAGTGACTGCACCGACTCGGACTAGGCGCCGAGATGTTGCACCCAGATCGGGATCGTGACCGGATTGACGCCGGGCGTGGCACTCCTTGGCCCCCAAGGCTCCAAGCTTCTGTCATGCCCCCCTAGATTCCACGCCGCTGCTGCTGCCAACTGCGGAACTCGAACCCGTCAAGATTTTGCCAGCGAAAAGGGCCCAATCTTGAAAGCATGTGTGGTGGTCGTTACGGGAGGCAACACAGGTATATATACCCGCCGTCATCCCATCCTAGGTTGTTCTAGAGAGCCATCCATCGACGAGCACATTCGAGCAAGTTTCCCGGACCACCCCCTCAGACTCTATCCACCGTCACCATGAAGTTCACTCCTATCCTTCTTGCCTCCGCCGCGAGTGCCCACACCATTTTCTCCTCCCTCGAGGTGAACGGTGTCAACCACGGTGTCGGTGGCGGTGTCCGGGTCCCCAGCTACAACGGCCCCATCGAGAATGTCGACTCTAACTCGATGGCCTGCAACGGTGCTCCCAACCCGACCACCCCCACTTCCAAGGTCATCACCGTCCAGGCCGGCCAGACCGTGACCGCCATCTGGCGCTACATGCTCTCCACCACCGGCTCTGCCCCCAACGACATCATGGACAGCTCTCACAAGGGCCCCATCATGGCCTACCTCAAGAAGGTCAACGACGCCACCTCCGACTCTGGTGTCGGCGGCGGCTGGTTCAAGATCCAGGAGGACGGCTTCAACAACGGCGTCTGGGGTACCGAGAAGGTCATCAACGGCCAGGGCCGCCACAGCATCCAGATCCCCTCCTGCATCGCCCCCGGCCAGTACCTCCTCCGTGCCGAGATGCTTGCTCTCCACGGCGCCGGCAACTACCCCGGTGCCCAGTTCTACATGGAGTGTGCCCAGCTCAACATTGTCGGCGGTACCGGCAGCAAGACCCCCTCCACCGTTGCCTTCCCCGGTGCTTACTCTGTACGTTTGGCCTCTGATGCCTTCCACTTCCAACGTAGTACTAACCCAATTCGCGCAGGGCTCCCACCCCGGTGTCAAGATCAGCATCTACTGGCCCCCTGTCACCAACTACCAGATCCCCGGCCCCGCCGTCTTCAAGTGCTAAGAAGTTTCCTATTCTTCTTTTCTGGAGCAAGGTTCTCGTGAGATGGTAGCAAGGTAGAGGGAGAGAATAGCATGATAGAGTCTGGGTGGGGAGATGGAAACGGGGTGCATAGCATCCATGAGAATATTGACTCCAATATTCTCATGGCATTCTTTCAAAACTTCTTGTAGATATCTTACTTTGACACTTTTCAAAGCGTCAGGACATACAAACCCATTTTTTTCATGAGCATTTCTGCTCAGCTCAAAACACACCATTCATGCCAAGTGAATAACCACCCTAGCACTACTGGCCGAGCGGCTTTGGATGCCGTTAGCTCCTTTTCGTCTGTCAAATCTAATAGGCGCGCTAGAAAACAAGGTAACTGCCGGTACCAAGAATGCTTGTGTCTTGCCCAGTGGCGATTGGTGGGATTTGGATGTCTTGGTAAGGGGAGATCATGGCTGGGGTAGCGCAAGGTAGGCAAGGTTATTAGCGGCGGAGGTAAGATTTTGTCCCCAGAGTTGCATACGTGGGGCACGCGAACGGAGGGGGCTGTTCCTTGACTTGGAGGGTAGGTCGATAATCAGAGACCCGAGGGGCTGGGTGTGCGGATGGCAAAGGCTTCTTTTGCTAAGGTGCAATGTGTGTTACGATGGAGGGAGCGTTCGATGCAAGTATCATAACCAGACATGAAAGTAACAGCCGGGGAGTAGAGAAGAGGCAGGTTGCCTTCCCCGGCGTGGGGTTAGAGTTAAACGCGACGACAGCCACTGCGAGAAAGAGTGAAGAAGCCGTTGTCATTGCACAAAAGTCAAGTATCAGACTAGAGAAGGGCGCTGGAATTATAACTAATTCGATGAGGTAAGCATATGTAATAATAGGCCATAGAACGCTGCCAGTAGAGTCCAACTATATTACTGGAGGTTCTTCCACCCAGGTAGACCAGCCCTTGAATCGAGAACTCTAGACATCTGTCAGCATGCATTCCAGGGCCTGTACTCGGTTGTGAAAGACCTTACGTTCATGATTGTCGCAAGAATGAAATGAGTGCGCAAAATACTTGACTTGGGCATCGCTGCGCGACCAGGGTACTCTCGCAGGTCTCTCTCCGACCCGGGGCCGGAGACCACGGACACCGCTAATGGCCTGAGATAAGAGTATCGCTGTGCGGCCGGAAAAACGCGGCAGTTATATGAATGTGCTCCCTTCCTGTTCGCAACATCTTGTTCAAATGCGACGCCATAGATGCTAAGCATCTGAGAGCCACCTCTGGCCACCATGATAGCGTTTTCGGGCCCGCTGAACATGCTCGGATGGACGTCGCTCATGTCGAAGTAACGCCGGTATGCCCACCATATAATAGCCTTTACACGGGCCTGGACAGATTCCGTGTCAGCCAGGCAGCCAGTACACACGTATTTCTTAAACTTACTTGAGAAGGGTTATTATCATCAACTTCCTGAGAGAGGAAGGGCAGGATGTGAGCACACTCCAGATGCCTCAAGTTGTGATTTGGGAGGTCCGGATCATCGGTCGATGTCGAACCCGTGACGTCGTACAAACCAGTCAGAAGACATTTGCGTTGATCCCGTTCCAGGCACAGTTGTCTGAGGCTCTCGTGGTCGTGTTGAGAAGACGGTCGATCGATTGTAGAAAGGTATGAAGCGATGTCATTCTGGAACTCGGGGGCTACTGGGGCTGCGTGGCGAAGGTCTTTTGGAATGAAGCCAACCGCTGTTTTGGGAAGAGTGTTAGTAGTCCGCATCTTAGACGAGCCAGGGAATGGATATCGCAGACGCACCTGGGCGCAGAACAGTATCCACCAAGAAGTTTCGTATTTGCCTTAGCTTTGGTGGATCATCGGCATGCTCAGCGATCTCTGACATGAGGTTGATGCGCCCTGAAAGTGGGAGATAGTGTAGGAGTGTTTGAAGGAAGTACTTGGTATCATCGTATTGTGTAAGTGGTGGATAGTTTTCAATAGCACGTTGACATTGTCTGTCGAGGGCTGAAGCTTGACACGCCAGAGACAAAAGAGGGGGCATATTTGGAGAATCCATGGCGGAACCGAAGAGTATCCAAGATAACGATTCAGCGGCGTGGTAAAGACAGATGAGATAGTTGAAGAGAGTAAGTATTGGGAGCCAAGGAAGAATATCTCAGTGCCGATGCTAGAGAACCTGGATCTTGCAGTGGTGCGGCCTTCTGATGCAAGGGCCCGGTGAGTCTCTCACCAGGAAACTACGAACAAAACTTCCACCCAGTCCGACGACGTTCTATATGACGACATTGGGTCCAAGTGCGGCGGAAGGCACGGCGGATCCAAAGCTCGAAACATGGCGTTGCTTCCGTTTCAGAAGCCTCTTTTGGCAGCTCTGGTCTTGACCTCAGAGCTGCAAAGAGGTTCCTTCTCCTGAACAGAAATCGGGATCTCATCTCTGAGCCCGGTTGAGAAGGTGCGAGCCCGATTAACTGAAAGGAGCGAGCACCCGGTTAGTCATTCAACACGACATCGCGCCACAGGTTTTGATTCTATTTTTACCGTTGTTGGTCTTTGAGTGACCTTTGTGCACGTGTGGCTTTCACCAGAATTACAATACCATTCTTTCTCGACGGGTGCTGAACTGCACTTTTCATTCAGAACCCTTGAACAAATGGCAACAAAGCCAGTGTGACCTGGTGGACACCATGTCTTTGACAGTAGACCACTTACCTTCAACGATATAAACCCAACCGTCATCGCCCGTTCTGCATACCAATCCCCACCAACAGTGAGAAAACCACCAATCTACCTGATCTATCACTCACCAACCGGAAGTCACCACGACTCACCTAGACACGCTACTAACATCCTGTCATCCACTCCTGATATTCCAACCCTCACAATGTGTCAGATCCACCGATCCCAAACCGGCTGCCACCAGCCCGCTCATCCCCTCTTCTCGCTCTCTGTCCCCATCCTCATCCCCTGCCAACTCAACTGCGGCTTCCCCACCGCCCCAGACTTTCTCGAGACCGTCAGATCCAACATCTTCTCCCTTGAGTGTCCCTACTGCATTTCAAACTCTGCCCTCCCCACCGAGTACACCCAGTGTGAAGTTGACGAGGACTTCATCGAGGAGCTGCGCGATGAGACCATCGACTTGATCCAAGAGGCCGAGTACATCAACAACACCGAGGGGATCGAACCTACCGAGCTTTCCCTCGAATACGAGGAGCTGGATTTGACTGGGATCAGGAACGGTGCTCAAAGCGACGATGAGGAGGAATACCTGCTGACTCCTACGCAGTCTGCTGCTCTGCCCGAGACAGCTCAATCGAGGGGCATTTTGATTGTCGAGGGAGAGATTGAGCCCGAGGATATGGCCTTGACGCCGACTGATACGATTGTCTTTCGGTTTTAGGGCATCAAAGGGTGAGTTAGTAACATCCCTCTGGTAGGTAGGTACGTAAGTCAGATAGAAGGGGGTCAAAAAGGTAAGCCGTAGTTGCGGAGGGTTGTAGCATTGTTCCCTAGCCGTGCCGTTGCTGGCTTCAACGGACGAGAGACAAAGAAGTTTGAACAATGAGATTCTCTTACCAATCCTTTGACTGGAAATCACTCATACCGTTGTGCCTGTGTCTGAATCTAAACCTGTGACAGCATTCCATTCTGCACCCGGCGAACTCCGACAAACATCCCACGTGGGATTATCAACGGGCTGATAACGTCTCCCCCTCAAATGCTGATAATCACGATAAGACTTACATCGGCCAACCTCCTCATTAGTATAAAAGGCGTCTGCCATCTCTACGTGTCTCCTGTCTTTATTGTCAGGAGTTTGCAACCCACCTGAGGTGGTTTGCCAAGGTGATTCGTCGGTTGGGCGTGATGTCACTGCAGATCTGCCGGCGCTAGGGACTTTCCTTGCATGGCTTGCATGCGGGAGCGAGTTCCAAAAGAGGGGGTTAGGGTAAACTTTTGGAAGTGGGCCAATCAAGACAGAAGCCTATTGCGCGTGTTAATTGGTGATGTTTGAAACGACTTGCCGTAATGCTTCACCGAGGGATGGGGTTTTACGTGTTTGGGAATGTGGGTAGTCATGGAGGACGATTGGGCACGTGGTAAAGCCCGGTTGAGGCTTTTCCCATCCCAAGAGATGAGGTGAGATTGCCAGACGTTATCGAATGGGGTGCAGGGAGTGTCATGGGGAAGATCGGCAGTGGATTGCGAGGGAGGTGCACATACAACCTTCCAGATGGAGTTTGGTTGGCATTGTTGTGGTGGTGCAACATGATCAGTGTTCTGAATGAAGATGGATATAAAGACCGCCGTCTTTCCAGTGCTCTGGATGTTGGTGTATCCCTTCCCCCGAGCTCCATCTTGTACATAGTATAGCGGTCAAAATGGTCCAGGTAAGTCGTTAGACAGCAGCAGAACCTTCTTTATCTCGTGACTGACCAGATCAGTTTCTCCCCGCCCTCGTTACCCTCCTCTCGGTGGTCGCCGTGTCCGCGGCACCGGTCTCAACCGACGTAGAGGCCGCTCCTGCGCTCCAGGAGAGAGCCTGCGCCTATACCTGCGGCACCGTTTGCTACCAGACCTCACATATCACTGCTGCTCGCAACAAGGGCCACCAACTTCGGCTTGCCGGTCAAAACATCAGTCAGTCTCCTTTCCTGATTCGTGGAGCTGTCAATATTAACCAGGCCTCAGACAGCTATCCCCACCGCTACAACAACTACGAAGGCTTCAACTTCCCCACACCGGCACCATGGTATGAATATCCCATCATGAAGACATATGCCGTCTACAATGGTGGATCTCCAGGCCCAGACAGAGTCATCTTTGACAGCAATGGAGCGTTCGACAAGTTGATCACCCACACCGGTGCCAGCGGCAACGCTTTCGTGGCCTGCACATGAGATAGAGTTGATAGGTAGCCGAGGTCAATAATTAAGAGAGACTGTCATGTTGGTCTGCGTGGAGCCGTGCGGTTCAGTCGTCCACCGTGACCCCGTAATCTCCGTTCTCGTACAACTTCCCAATTTGAACACCCTGGTTCTCTGCGATAAGGCCGATGAGCTGCTGTCCAATGTCTTTCATGTCGTTATACTCCTTGAGGAGATCGATGTGTTTCTGCACTGTAGTTTCCGCTGGGTGACTGCGGACGTTAGCTTTGAAGGTCTGCAACGCGAAACAGTACCTGAGGAGACATACCTCAATTCTGCCTCCTCAGCTTTTAGCTCCTTGCACCTTTGAGCGTAAGCGATTAACTTGTCCAGAGATTGGGTAAGAGCGCGCCACTGTTGAAGTCAGTATCTTTCCTTCGCTTGATGTTGCACTGGGTTTCAGGCTAACTGACAATTTTGGTCATGTATCCGAGATAATCATCCTAGGACGAAGTGTTAATAATCATCTTCGATAAGCAGGAGAAGCATTGGCGCACCCCGATCAAAAAGTCCAGTTCTGACTTGTCTTTAGCAGTAATCTCGATCCTATCCTCCTCTGGCCCAGGTAGAATAACAGTGACCTCCAGGTCATGGCTTTCGGCTCCAGCATCGACATGCATTGTCCATGATCTCGCGTCCACATCGATCATGTCCAGGGAAAGCGAGCCGAGTAACTGTTTGAAACGGGTGAGTGCAGCTTTAACTATTGATGCCACACCGTGAGTATCGTTTCCTTCATCCAGTTGCCATTGAAGCCAGTTGTCAAACAAGTCGATATTGGTCAGCTCGTTCTGGATAAAGGTTTTGAGTAGCTCCGCGTTTTCATCTTTCACATCATCGGAATTGGACTGCATCGTGTGAGCCACCGAAACGTGTCCGCAGACATCAATATCAAATTGCAGTGTTGAAGGTGTTTGGGAGAAGCGGGCAACAACCGGCGAACAGCGAGAGTGGAAAGTCAGGGAGCAGGCACAGTGTCAACAAAAAGGTCCGCACGGTATACACACCGTGCCTAATATGGTATCCGGATTAACAATCGCTATCCCGTACTGTATACCCGTATGCCCTTATTAACGCCAAACCATGTGCTTCCATAATCCGCGCCGAATCGCTACAACAAGACCTGATGTCCCCAACGCCGTAGGCCCGAAGCCAAGGCAGAAAACTATGTCGTGCTGTTCACTTCTTCCCAAACAGATCGTTGATATCGATCTGTCTTCCAGGAGCGAATCCCACATTCTGCGGTGCTGGTGTTTCGGCTACGGCAACGGGCGCGCCCTGGCCTTCGTCATCGGTAGGCAGATAAGCCGATCCAGCAGTGCGTGCCTCCTGCCAGGCGCCCATGATGGTGTTGAAATTCGCGGCACGTGGCCGGGTATCGTCCTCATGCATCCAGATGCCAATTGCCTTCTGTGCGCCTTCTTCCGTCTCGTTGCTATCGATCGAATAGCCATCCTCCAGCTGAAAGACAATGAGCTCCTCTACGACCTCACAGTTGCTAATCCTTGCGAGATCGACGACAAAGTTGTTCATGCCCCGGCGGCTGAGAATGAAGATGCAGCTTTGTGGCAGAGACTGACCACTGTAATCGGTACGGGGTTCTTGCTCGCAGACAAACAGCGTTCCTTCGACACCATGCTTCTCCCAGCCAGCCGAGGCCTCGCCAATGGTGTAAATCACAGCGTTGGCGGCGATAGCGAGCACGGATTTTATTGTAGGATCGTACCGATGGAGAACAGTCAGGTTGACCTCCATATCGGACCGTGTTTTGGATGGGGCTTGGGGTGCCATATTGCGGTTTTCCATGTAGTACGCGGTGTCGGATTCGTAGTCAGAGGCATGGACTTGCTGGCGAGGACCACTGCTGCTTGGGTGCTGGCGGTGCCGCGCCTTTCGAGGTGTTGCCTTGCTCATTTTGAGAAACTGAAACCCCGATTATTCGTACAGGCTCGAAGGGAGTGATTCGGATGCAGGTGCCACCGCGGGGCTCGGGAGCGTACAGGATCGGACGGCGGAGGCCACGATCGGACGAAGGCTGGTCGCAAACAATCACGCGGTAGTCGGGACAACGGGGAAGGAGTAACTGTGTCGATTTATACAGTACACTAGGTATGGTAACCGACACCAACAGGCAAATCGGCGGTCGCAAAGAGCAAGACGTCAGGTTGGCGATGATATGCTGGGCAGGTCGGTGCTCGCTCGGTGTCGCGGTTGCCCAAGGCTGGAGCTCGCATCCCCGCTGTGGGGCTCTTGGCAGCGTAATCCCCTTCCAGGGTTGGGGTTTGTGCTTCACCGTCTGTCTGACTTGCTGCGGGGCTGCGTCACTCCCCCACTGTTTGATGGAGAAGTGTCCCCGAACTGCATGGAGCTGCCTTTGACCCTTGTGTTGTCTTTCATTCCACGTTACCTAAAGTACCTTGACGATTCTCGCCCACGGACAGCTTCCCTTGCGACAATACACTATTCTCTGAAATCTGCATCATGCGCCGATAAGCATTGTGTTTCGTTGCTGGCTTGGGGTATCTTGTGCTCCTCCACGTCGCCTGTATATATAACCACCCCGCATTCGATCCCTGGTTGTCATTAGAGACCCCCGATACCTAATCTCGATGCGTGAGCCAGACACGGCACCGCCTGCCAGAGCCATCTTACGATTCGGCAACAAGACAGTGGATAAATCCCCGAGAGCATCTTCTATTCCTTCATTCAAACCGCGAAACCGACCCGCCGACACCTCTTACCCTCTTCGATGGAGTCCTCGGATGCCGAGCCAGCCGGCCGTACTCACTCCACGACATCGGAACCTGTCGACCTGACTTCTACCAACCCGCAGTCCCTTTCGAGAGCCGTATACGCCCGCAGGTCAGAATACACACGTCGGCGATGCATACGCATCAAGATCGGAACATGGAATGTCGCTGCATGCCCAGGCACGGATAAGGACCTGGCTAGGTGGTTTGTCGACGGCGAGGGGCTGGATGCTACACAAACAGAAACCAAGAAGAGCTCCAAGAATGGCAACGACCAGGAAAAGATTGACCTCTATGTTCTGGGGCTCCAGGAGATCAATGAGCTTACAGCGCCCTCTCAGTACATGACATGGATCTATGCGCCGGACACCACAGCAACAGACAAGTGGAAGGCGGCTTTGAAGGCTGGCTTGCCAGATGAATACCAGCTGATTGCGACCGAACAGCTTGCGGGCATGCTGCTCTTGGTATACGCCTCTTCCGAGGTTGCCCCTATTGTCAGCAATGTCAGTACCACCAGTGTAGCGACTGGTGCGCTTGGGTATCTTGGTAACAAAGGGGCTGTGTGCGCGCGCATCGTTCTGGGAGAGGCCACGAATCTGGTGTTTGTCAACTGTCATCTTGCGAGCGGAGTTGAGAGCTCTTATGTCGAGCGACGTATTTGGCAGGTCCAACAGGTCCTTCAATATGCGCGCTTCGAACCTATCACCGTTGGTGGCGTTACCGAGGACGAGAAGGGGCAAATTGGAGATGAGGATTTCGCATTTTGGTTTGGGGATCTGAACTCCCGATTGGATCGTCTACCTGGTGACGATATTCGTCGCCTGTTGATGTTGCATACCCAAGGTCAATACGATCTGTCCAAGAAAAGCCTACGCCGCGAGGACTCTCTTGAGGGCGAAGGTGTGGTTGTGCAGAGGTTATCCGACAGTAGTGATGATGCGAAAGACGAGGACCAGGCGACTGCAGCTGGAAAGAAGCCTCTCGAGCAGGAGTCCAACAAATCGGCAGATAACGGTGCCGACGATGACTCCTTCGACCTTCCCGATCCTGACGAGTTCCCACTGGATCCAAGTGAGGATCCAGCATCACTTCAAACGACACTTACTTCCCTACTACCCCATGATCAGCTCAGACGGCTGATGAAGGACCGCAAGGTTTTTCATGAAGGCTGGCGGGAGGGTCCGATCACGTTCCTACCATCCTATAAGTATGACGTCGGCACGGTCGCCCTCTTCGACTCTAGCGAAAAGCAACGGCCCCCAAGTTGGTGCGACCGTGTCCTCTATCGGACGCGCAAGGACAAGGAAGCTTTTGAGAAGAAGATTCAGGAGGAGGAGGAATCGAGGAAGAGGGACGAAGAGATGAAGGCACAGGGCATGGAGAATGCTGGGGATGATGATCAGGTTCTCTTTTCATATGATCCGGATAACGATGGTGACGACCACCCAAGTTCCTCGGCGTCCCCATACGACGCGTACGATGAGAATGATGATGGCGAGGAACAGGATGAAGAGTTGGGTGAACAGTTACGGCTCGACCTGTACACCTCACATCAGCGGATCACCTCGTCGGACCATAAGCCCATTAGCACGATCTTTACCCTAGACTACGATGCCATAGTGCCCGATCTCAAAGCCAAGGTCCATGCCGAAGTGGCCCGTGAGCTCGACAGGGCGGAGAACGAGGGACGACCTGTTGTCACCATTGTCGTCGACTATCAAGGCTCGCGTCCACGTAGCGAATCTGACGTTGCGGATAGGTCTGAACTGGCAATAGACTTCGGGCGTGTGAGATTCCTAGAGAAGATGACATCTTCACTTACGTTGGCCAACACCGGTAGCGTTCCGGCAACATTTGCCTTTGTCGAAAGGCCTACCACCGAAGACCCGGACATGGAGTCGAATTTCTCATGGCTTACAACATCCTTTGTCCGGCCCGAGGAAAGTGACGACGGCTCAGAGCCAGTTGACCTTGGGAAGAAGGTTACTCTGGAGCCTGGAGAAACTGTCAATGCACACCTGGAGGCTCTTATTGACGATGTCCGCCAGGCTCGTATGCTTAACGAGGGCAAAGCAACCTTGGATGAAGTTTTGGTATTGCGTGTGATGGATGGTAGAGACCACTTTATCCCTGTTCATGGTGACTGGGCACCAACATGCATCGGCCGCTCCGTCGAGGAGTTGATACGGGTTAGAAACGGAGGTATCAGAGAGTTCTGCGCAACTCTGGCCAAGAAGAATGGGAAGCTTAGCACAATTCCATACGACTTACCGGCACATCATGCTGCTCCGAAGGAATTGTTCGAGCTTACAGAGGCCACCGAAACACTGGCCGAAAGGGCCCTCGCCGATGCGCAAATGTTGGATGACTGCGAGGTCCCTACCGCTCCTGGGTGGCCTTTTGAGGAAGCTACCTGGGCCGCTGCCGACAAAAACGCCCGGACTACGGAGGTCATCAACGTCATTGATGCCCTAGACCGAGACGAGCGGATCCTCTCAGCATTCGCCCCCGAAGTATCTTCAATACAACGTCTCGAAGCTGTTTGCGAAGCCTTCTTGCTTTTTCTGGCAGGGCTCATTGACGGCATCATCACCACACCTCTCTGGAACCGGATCGAACAGGCCGCCCTCCCATCTCTGACACAATCAGTTGCGACAGCAGTCGACAGCCCCACGGTGGAAGATGACAAGACTACCATTCTCGACATACTTGCGGCTGTTCCCAATCACAATATTTGCTTTGTATTCTTGACCACCACGCTCGCGAGGATAGCTGCTGAGTTAGCACCTCTCACCAAGGCTGACTTGGAAGCCATCAAGGACAGCGAGGGAGCATCTCGCCCAGTTCTTGCAGCACTGGGTCGGAAGTCGCTCAGTTTCCGTCGTTCAACTGGTCCCGGTATCCAAGCAGTTGTGGCTCTCAACAGGAGGAGAGCAAAAGAGAAGAAGTTTGCAGAGGTGTTTGGTGGCTTGGTCTGTCGGGGTCCGCCGTTGGGCAAGGTCAAGGATCGTAAGTCATTGGAGGAGAAGCAGACGGCGCTTATAGGGCTGTTCTTGCGAAGGAGGGGAGAGTAGTTTGTTGTTAGCATCTTCATAGCATTGGGTGTTTGGGGGGCGTTGCGGAATACTGTATGTATCGTTTGGTGCTTCGGCTTCGTCAGGTCGGGGGTGTTTTGGAACAAGCCTCATAGAGATAGACATGTTGGATATTTTTGAGCTGCAAACCTCTTGGGTGAATGCAACTGCGATTCTCGCCTGATTACTTTGCTGAATGAAGTCGTGACACATTGGAGCCGTCGTTTTTTCCTCCCTGGCCCTCAAAATGCTCTCTATCGATCCTGCCCCCGCTCTTCTCCGCCTTACTTTCTGGGACCATTGCGTATCGTTGAGGCTTTGGTAGGCCAATATCACACGAGAACATGTCCTACCACCTCACAGCCTCATCTCGCAAGCTTTCATTCAAGGCTTCCTATCTTTATTCGCCATCATACCAACTCACAGCTTCTTATCGGTGACGATCTGCCCGGATACCCTTACCATCAACGCAAAAGGGTGGATATGGCCGGCACTTGCGGCATCCATTGGACAGGAATCAGCAGATGTCAGCACCATTGTACAACGCTGCAAAGGCTGTTCTGCCATCACAACATGTTTTGACAGCAATTGTCAGCTCCTCATCGATCGAGCTCTCGTCCTTACCATCGAGAGGATTCTCTGGGTAACGCGGCCTGTGTGGCTTGGCTGTCGTCGATGCGGTCTCCCGTCGAATGCTTTCGATACCCAAAGCGGCAGAAGCCAGGTCGTTTCTTGTGCCGACAATCTCGCTCAGTGACACAGCCTTTATTCAGGAGCTATGAGAGCTTTTGTCAAGACTGACAAAGCACCGCAGCTGGGAGACACGGAACACTGAGTTGAGCTATTTGGGGCTGTTCGTCGTCAGTTCAAGTTTCCCAGCTACCCCACAGCTGGCCTCCACTAAGACGCCAAAGAGTTTAGCGCCCAGTTCAATGGACTTGGGGCCCGTGCGGTAGCCGAAAAGCCAGCGAATCGGCGTGCAGTCCAGCGATCAGACCCGCCCCGGATCCGAAGCTTGGCGATCGCAGATGGGGCTTCCACCCTTGTCGCCATCTGGTGGAATCGGGGCTGTGTGGTCCCTTTTTCCTGACATCTGGAAAACACCAGACACAACGGCCAGTCGATGGACGAAACGAATATCCGCCAAGAACGGCACGAGGCAAATACCAACGAGTTGCCGTGCTGTTTTCGCTTGGCTTCAGGCACCGCAATCGAAATTCGAAGAAAGCATCGATGGGAACCATATTTTGGATGGGCTTCGGCTTGGGCCTCGGCCGGATCGCCGGGATGACTAGAATGCCGAGCTGGTGGAATCGTCGACTCTCGAGAAGGTTTGGCTACTGCTGCAGATGGGCAACAAGGCCCTCTACGGCATGCAGGGACGCGTATCCTATTCACACCCCAAGGCCAGATGAACAGAGTTTTCCAGGGAAATATATCCCATCGCCTCGCTCATCTGCGGTCGAAGGCGGAGACTGGCCTGATGTTGGAAGGCGCAGCGTGCACATCTCGATTTGAGGAGTCTTCACCGAAGCCGGACCTTGGATGGATGGATTACAACATGCCGACTAGCTCCAGGTCAGAAGCTGCCAAGCCACGGACCGCTGCATGGTGACGACATTTCCTGTTTGTTTTCTCTCTGCTCTCTTTGTCAGGGGTGGACTGGCGGGTATGCCAAGCTTGTTCAAGAGGTGTGAAGGCTTGTTGGATGGAGTCTGACTACTCGCATTCGGGTTGGTAGTCCCTGCAGCAGCCTCATGATCTATGCGACTTAACGATGCCGAAAGGGTTTCTGGTGAATGTTCAGATCGGTCAGGCTCTACTGAATAAAGGCTTTAGATGTAGGCAGAAGCCGAGGGATGCATTGTCTTGACCGGCGTCGCTTAAAATCCCGTGGCCTCCCCGTGGTCGTTGAGACAGCTTAGACAGACAGACAGACATCTATGAAGTAACATCCGCCTTTACCGTTCAAAAGCGCCACTGGGCTATCACTGCTGACGAGCCCCCTTCTCCCTCGCTTCCCTGAGCTGCCTCTTGGTTCACACTCTCTCCCTCTCTCAGCACAACAACACAAACACAACCAACATGCATCTCAAGACTTTTTCTCTCCTGGGTCTCGCCTCCGCGGCCAATGCCCAAACCCTCGCCGACGTCCTCGCCCAGAACGCCGCTACCCTCTCCTCCCTCACCACATTCCTCCAGTCTGAAGAAGTCATCTACGAGCTCTTCGCCAACGCTCAAGACGTCACCCTCCTTGCCCCCTCTAACGAGGCCCTCGCCAGACTGAACGCCACCCCGCTGGCCAACGAGCTGCTCGCCGACCCCAACTATCTAACCGCCTTCCTTGCCTACCACGTCTTGAACGGCACTTACTACGCCTCCAATCTAACCTCTTCCCCCACCCAGTTCATCCCCACAATCCTCGACATCGCCGCCTACAGCAATGTCACAGGCGGTCAAAGACTCCAGGCCCAGTCCTCCAACAACGGCGTCGGCTTCGTCTCCGGCAACGGACAGTTGTCGACTGTCGAGTCGGCCAACTTCAACTACACCGGCGGAACCATTCACATCATCGACAACTACCTCACCATCCCTGCTGCTCTCCCCACCGCGCTGCTCGAGCAGAACCTGACTGCTCTCGTCGGTGCCGTGACGCAGGCTGGCGTTGCCCAGACGCTGACGGATGCGAGGGATATCACTCTCTTCGCTCCGAACAACGAGGCCTTTGATGCGATTGGGAATCTGGTCAGTGGCTTGACTGTTGAGCAACTGGCTGGGATTTTGGGGTATCATGTGATTGTGGGCCAGACGGTGTATTCAAACCAGATTGAGGATGGGGCGACTGCCACGACGTTCCAGGGCGGGGATATTACGCTCCGGGTGGAGGATGGGAGCGTGTTTGTGAACAGTGCGAGGGTTGTCAAGGCCGATGTGCTGTGCGCTAATGGGGTTATTCATGTTATTGATGGGTAAGCTTTTTTTTTTTTCGAACCACAGATGATTCGAGAGTATGGGTGCTGACGAGACTTGAACAGTGTCCTTAACCCCTCCAACGCGAACGCTGAGCCCGACCCTGCTGCTTCCACTCAGGCTCCCGCATTCCCTGGCGCCAGCAGCACCGGCGGTATTCCCTTCACTACGGGTATCGCTCTTCCTCTTACTTCTACTCAGGCTACTTCCGAGCCTACCCCTACCTCGAGCCCGGATGGTGGCAATGGTGGTGGTGATGGTGCTCCTGTGGAAGCTGGTGCTGCTGCTCAGGGTGCGGCCCTCGGCATGGCTGCTCTCCTTGGTGCTGGTGTCGTCTTGGCTCAGCTTTAAGGGGTCGCGGCAAGAAAAGTTTCTAAGTGTGCTTTTGACATGATCGGGATGACACGGATTGGTGGAGGGTTGCATGTGGCGGGAGTGCTTTTAGGTTCTCGGGATCGCTACTGGTTTTGCTTGGCTGGGTTGGGTTGTTTTTGTATTGTTTTTTCACTATTCCCCAAAGGAGCGTGTTACTGCTGTTGGAATTAACTGTATCTGGTTGTTCATGGGTAGTGCTGCTGTCTTGTACTATATATACATAATTCTATGCCATGTCCATCTTCAACTTAAAATGCCTTTTTGTTTAAAATAGGTACCTTAACCTAGATAAACAGGCATCCGGTTTCGATGCCACTCCGGATTCAGATTCATACCGGTCGGCACTAAGCTATGACAGTGGTGCCAGCAGAAGGCACGAAAAATCATGGAAACCCAAGCATCGATGATCAATTCCCTCGGTGCGTCCGTGTATTCCGACACGGCGGCGCAGACAACGTCGAGACGATCCCAATACTCGTTCATACAGGCCGCAAGCCAGTCACGTCTACCACCTGATAAACCGCGCCATTCTGACGGAGGGATGATCAACTTTTCGATGGCAGCCTCATAAGAATCAACGGCCATACGAATATGTTCGACAAGAAGGGTATCATAGCAAAACCCACGGCGGAGCTCTTTTTTGTATCCGCGAATCGATCCGCGAGGGTCCACATTAATACCGATGAGATAGTCCTCCATCTCATCCAAAATGATGTGCACCGTCCGGCTATACGCCTCCTTTGCCCGGAAGGCTGCGTTGGCGAGATCGGAGATGTGCTCGTCCAGTCGTATGGTTCCCCAGACCTCGTCTCCGGCGGTCCAGAAGTCGTGGTGGTCGCGCTCGAGAATGTCAAGATGAAGCATGATCTTGGCAAGTTGCTGTGATGACGCACCTGTCGCCGTGTGCATGTCACGCAGCCGCGCACAGAAGACCTGTTGGCCCTCTTTGGAGCGCAGCACGCCGGGCGCGTAGCTGTTTGGCATCGGGATGCGGCAGAGCAAGGATTCGGCGCTGCTGAGCTTGGGTGCGGTGATGGGGATAATGTCGCCGAATCCAGGCATCCAGCCTTCTCGTTGCTTCATTGCCTTGGCGAGGTTGGCGGATAGATGGAGCGGTGTGGCGCTGGTGCTGTCAAGGAAGTCGAGGAAGTGGGTGATGCTAGCGGGACTGTCGATGCGGCGGTCGTAGCAAGCGAGTCTGGGGTTTCCGCGGACAATGCCAAAGAGGAAGTAGGAGACATCGTCTACTGGAAGGAAGCTATCCAAAAGAATGCGGTCTAACTTCCGTGGTACGGTGGCTCCCAGAGTGCCATCATGTTCCGTGTCGGTGTATTCGAGGCAGAGACCAATGGATCGGATGAACCGCGAGGTGATGATTCCCTGTGGACCTTCGGCTCTGAGCTTCCCATTCGGAGGGTCAAACTCTTTCCATTTCATTCCGAGACGTAGGCTGAGGTTATATCAAGTCAGTTTCGCACTTGCGAGCGGCTCCAGTGAGAGATCTGGAGTATCGTGGACGGAGACTTACGCTAGGATTGCAATATCCGCCAAGGTGGTCCGGCAAAGGGGTCTGGTAACGTCTGGTGGCTTGATCACGTTCAAGTTAGGCTTGGTCCACATTTATTCCTGTCATGGCAGCAACACTGACCATGAAATCCCATGACCGCCGAAGAACTCGAATAGACGGAACAGATGGAACGCTACCGGATCTACTCTCCCATTTTATCCATTCCCTGGGATGCTGGGACAGGGGACGAAATGCTTGGGCCAGCGACTGTTCTGACTGGGCGAGTCGCTTCACAAAAGTCACCCAGCATACCATCTCTCCGCTCCCCCAAGAATCATCTAGTGCAGCGTCTAGATGTAGCGGTATCTTTCAGCTTCAATCTCAACTGTCAGATAGTGGACGTTTTGTACTCACTGTGAAATTCATCATTCTCGAGCAGGTACTCCCTATTTAAATGCCTCGTTCCACGCCAATCCTCGTCCCAGATTTTAGACAGGGAGACCGTATCCCCTCCAAACGAGGTTAACTTGTGCAACGAGATATGCGGCACGTAGTAAATGGTCTCGAAACGAAATTCGCGCCATCGCCATCGTCGTTCGGATTTCGTCCCCCAGCGGCCCATGACGGAGGGGAGGCAACGACGGTAGCCATCAGCTGTGGCGAAATATTGCTGGAGGAGCTGGCCAATTGTAGAGGTTAATGCGATGATGGAGATGATGAGGGCCGCGAGGGCGACGGCGTCGATGTCGGGCATGTTGAAACTTTGCGCCTGAAGTTGTTTTTCCTTGCGACTAAAGTCAAAGCTAGGTACATGTAAGTTTGTACAAAGGATACAACGTTGTTTAATGTACTTCAAAAAATGCGAGCAGCAGTCCATGAAGGCGTTGCATCGTGGCCGCCTCTCATTGGTGCGCTCTCTTGTAGAATAACCACGTTCACCTGTAATGGCCGAAATTCAGTATTCCATACTATATCCAGACCAAAGCCATTTGATGTTATTGAGGCCCCAAGACCTTGTGGCTTCCCAATGTACCTACTTCACCTACCTAAGCGCGCGTCCAACAAGCCACGCAGGCCGCGGACGTTCCTATCTGGCACCATGCCACTCTGATATGCGCTTAGCATCAAAAACAAGAAATCCGGCAATTGTTTGGTATTTAGCAGTCAAAGGTGCCGGGATCAGGCCCATTTGTCTTCTATAACAAGATTGTCTGCCTTCCCTTCCCGTTGCCACCCTTAAAGAACGCCTGTCATTGCATACAGGGTGCTACATTGAAGTGAAGAGCGAAACATCCGCTGGCCTACGCGCTTTTGTGCTGCTACTATTTTGAAGGTGAGCCTTCGGGTGAGAAATGGCCCATTACCTTAACTTGTGTGACAGATCTCTCCTAAACCACGTACTTTAAAGCAAGAATTTCTCTACTGAACGGCTTTAAAATGCCTGTAACCATCCCTTCTACTCCACGGCATCTTTAGTATGCCTGCGGCCTCCGGAGGTCCTGCAGGTGGTGCTGACATGGACTCAGCCGATGTAACCCACCTGTCACCTTTCCACATGTGGCTATTTCTCCTTTCGCGATACCTATGATAGGTTGTATCCACCTCGAAGCTCCAAGGGTGTCTCGTTTTGTCGGTTACCTGAATGGACGTTTCGAGTGGCATCACCCAGTCGTGATTCATTTTTCTCGCCGTCAGACGGCCCGGGTGGCACAATGAGACATGCATGCATGACACCCACTTAGGTATCGGGCTTATCCGGACCTCCTGTCAGCTGAAGAAGGAGGCCTTTGGTATAACTAGGTCGACAGTCACTTATTTTTGCCATGTTTGTGATCTTGAGTTTATTCTTGTGGTGACCAGAATTTTGAGACGTAATGGCGAGCGCTAAGCTGAAAGCTCAAACAAAGAAAATCCAATACCTCGGCTCCCACGCCCACCAACGTGCTGTGGACTCTGACCGCCCCCAACATCATTCAAAAAGCTATGCCCAAAGATTGGAGAATAACCAATCACCTCCCTTATACACTCAGTATCCAACCTGGCAGGTATCCATGCCCAAAAGAGTATCATCTCATACGAGTCCCTCAGAATCACCACTCCTGCCTCCAAAACGAGAAAACAAGTCCCTCCTTTCGGCGTCACCACCGCCTCCGATCCCAGAAGACCTCCTTAAACAATCATGCGGTAACCTAGTCACCTGGCTCGGCGGCCCCTACGCAGTTCTCCTCCAGATCGCAGCCCCAGGCATAGCCCTCGGCTCGTGTACCCACTCCCGCTTCCAGACACATCCCATCTCACGATTCCGACGCACTGCAGCCTTCATAATGGCCGTCGTCCACGGAACAGAAGAACAGAAAGCTCTAATATGTGGCGCCATCAAGAAACAACGTGTGTACCACCGTCCCAATTCTTCAAGCTCATGACCATCTGAGATGTCAGTCTAACAGTTGATAGACTCCTTCATCAACGGTCCCTCCTACACCGCTACCGATCCCGAGCTCCAAAAGTGGACAGCAGCGACACTCTTCGTTGCCGGGCAGCTAACCCAGGACCTTCTCTCCGTCGACCAAAACCCCATGCCGCGCGCCCAGAAAGAGGTACTCTGCCAGCAGTTTGGGCGGTTCGCCACGGCGTTGGATATGCCGGCTGAGATGTGGCCTTCGTCGCTAGAGGAGTTTGAGGCGTATTTTGACGAGCAGATTCGGACAATAGAGATCACCGAGGCGAGCAAGAAGGTTGCGAATATTTTGCTGAGGGAAATGGAGCTGCCGTGGCTTTTGATCTGGACGCTGCCGGTGATGAGAGTATTGATGGCTGTTTGGTTGCCTGCCAGGATTAGGATGGCATTTGGACTGCCGGATCCGAGGGGGTGGCTGGTTTGGGCAGCGTATTGGGTCGTGGTTTTGTCGATTTGGTGTGCTAATTGGTTGATGTCAGGGAGGGTGAAAGTGGTGATTGTGTCTTGGATGAAGAAGGACATGGCAAGGGCGGCGGAGGATATTAGGGTCCATGGTCGGTGGATGATCTGAAAATCTTGTCTCCAACCTTCAGCATGTACTGGATGACCTCTATCAGTCAATCAGCGACGCATTGGCATGAATTGGATTGCTTGGGTCGAGAGATGCGATTCCTTCCTTGGAGTATACGACAACTCCACGCTCCGGGTCGTTGATCGAATAAACACCCCTCAACAAGATGGTTTTGTTCACAGAGCAGCCTTCGATTTCCGGGAATAGTGGGGAGTTGTGTGCTGGCAGTGGCGGGCTCCAATGATCCAGGTCAAGCCCAAACGATCTGAGAACCTCCAGTGACCTGTTCGTCCGATGCTCTGTCGTGTTTGCGTCTTGGTCGATCAAGGGCAAAAGCTTTTCAAAGTCATTCGGGAAAAGAAGACAAACAAGATCCGATAAGCTTAAAACCCCCTTCTGCCGCGCGGCGAGATCCACCGCCGCATTCTGTGACGGAGGAATGAAGATTGGAGTGAATCGCTCCTCCTCGTCCTTTCCAAACAGCCCAACCACGCTAATGAGGTCCTGATATACTTCAACTGAGTGGCGGGTTTCAACTTTCAAGCGGAACTCGGTGTCTGCGCCATAAGCGAGAAAAAATACCCATATTGGTAGTAGACAAGTGATCAGCTTCTGTCTTCCGAGTTCATATATGTTGAGCCGGTTGCACCCACACAGACTCGTCCAGATCAGTATTTCCCACAACGTCGCATAGTTCGTATCTTCGGCGAAGTTACTGTGTTTCCAGTTAACCGCTTTATTTGGGGATGCACCATCGTGTAAACACATGGCAAGGCACTTGAGAAGGCGGTCATAAATCGTGAGATCCTTCTCATCCCAGGAGTTTCTCCGCATTCCCACCATTGTATCAAAAATACGCATAAATAATTGCTGAGGTCCAATATTCTGCGCAGCCTGAGCGATCAGTCCCCCTTTGAGCGCTTCGGAGGGGGCAAGAAGCTCTGGTAGTCCATACTTCATCGCCAGAAAGATGATCATTTGAGCAACGGTGCGGTTTTCCATATCAGTAGCCTGGAAATGAGACATGGACCCTTCTCTCCAAAGAAAAGGCCAGATATAGTCCATCTCGTGACTTTGATCGCCTCGAGAGTTGTTAAGCGAAGAGGAAAGAAATGGGATTCTCTCCAGGTCCAGAAGGACCTGAGTAACAGTCGAAGTGTCTATACGGCCGGCGCCCCATGCGATCTTCAGGAGTGTTAACACATCGCGATAGATATCATTTTCGGATAGTGATTCTGGATCCAGTTCTGTTATCTGCTGAGCGACGAACGACCGACAACTAAACTGTGTCGTATTGAATCCCCGAGTCTGAAACTCGACAACTGCGCTGACTTCCGGTCTCGCAAAGAACTCCAAAAGTGACCGGTGTGTAATGGTCACTAACTCGGCTCGTCTTTTGGGTATCACATCTTCAGGTTCAGAGGGACTTGGTGAAGTAACACTCACAAGTCCTCTGCACCTTCCGTTGACTTGTTTTCGGCACCGCCTTAACCTTTCTTCGTCTTCCGCAACCACTTCAGGCCCAGGAATCTTGAACAGAAAGTCGCAATCTGATTCGTAGTCGTCCAAAAACGATAGCTGATAGAGCAGGAGGTCCGCTAGATAGCACTTTGTCCGTGTCATGCACAGAGATAGAGTGATCATAGCCCTCCGCCTGTCGATTGGGTGAGACTCTGTCTCTATCGCCTTGAATATCACCCCGAAGAGCTCTTCGAGTTCACTTGGAAGACCATCGATCTTGGCTTCAAGATCTCTAGGGTCGTCCTCGTGAAGAAGTCCCCGTTCAACAACTCGGAGTACCAATGAAACCCACAGAAACACACCTTCTGCCTTTTGGATGATCTTCTGACCAAGCCGTAGGGTAAGGCTATGGTCAATTGCCGAAGACAAGTCTTCATTTTCCTCCAGCGTGCTTTTCACGAACCCCATGATATCCAAGCTTGTCACCTCATGCAAACGAAGCTTGGGATATGACGAGAATCGCTCCTGGAATAGCGGTAGCTCCCGACTTGAAACGCATATTTTTATGCTCTCGGGCCTGAGTTGCGTCCAGCCAAGCAATGTTCGGACCAAAGCGACGTCATCCCCCTCGAACTCATCCAGACCATCGATAAAAAGCACGAATTTTCGATGTGTAAATACCTCGTCTTGTCCGATTATGTCAAGAAATGCAGCACGTGCCTGCGAGTCGGTCATCTCCACGTTGGCTCCTTGTAGGGATGCCTGCCAAGGGGCGGGCAGGATTATCGGAGCCAGCTCAGGGCATTGCTTCAAGACAGAGCACAGGAGGGACCGGTAGAGCCCAGAAAAGGTCTTTTGGCCATCCGAGCCGCCTTTCCAGAAGAAAAACGAGCATTTCACCAGCATTTTCTTTCCCGCCCAATCTTCTAGCAGACTCTGAGCGATCGGGTGTCGCAACAGGTGCTTCAAAAGAGTAGATTTTCCGGATCCTGGCTTCCCAAAAATGTGGAAGATTCCATTGCCCTTTGCAAGCCATGAAGTTAAAGTTTCTCGGGAAGTCTTGCGATAAAGGTCCTGAACCTGAGTGAAGCGTAGCCACTCCTGGGCTTCCGCGGACTCCAGATTGCCCAAGGAAGCCTTTGGATCCACGGCTTCTGATGCATCCAACAGCCAGTTAAAAGTAGTAGCATGGGCCTCGGCTATATTCTCAAGTCGATCAGTCATTTTTTCGAACCCAATGGAGGCCAGAAGCTTAGAAAGAGCGACACTTTCAAAGGCCTGCCCACACAATTTGAGCAGGGCGGTCAATCCTTGAAACGACGCGGTATCGAGTTTGGTGGCCGTGGGGGAGTGCAGCTGATGCAAATCATGCAAGCTGTGCTTGATGGCATTAAGCTCGTTGGTCTGGCATTCCCCGGTCGCCGCGATGGATTCAAGGCGTTGCAATGACTTCTCGCTAGGGATATTCGTCAGCGTTCAACATTCTTTTCTGCGGCGGTGCTGGAGGACGTTCATATGTCAACTTACCTGGTTCTTTGTGCAATCTCAAGTTGCAACTGGTTTCTGCATCTATCCAAACGTGCTTCCAATTCATCCCTTTCACTTCTTTTCATCATGTTCCTGAATGCAATGCTGAGAACATGTCTCCGTGAGCCCGGCTTCTTTGCTTTCAGAGAACTCAACAAACGAAGCAGCTCTTCTGATAGACGCTCACATTCGGCAACAAGGGAACTCAACCGAGGGTCATTGGAGGCAGAGTCACCGGTGAATCGAGAGTCCTTTATCTTCGCAGCGATAGCTCTAAGATTAATGGTGAGGACCTCGGCGTTGGCATTTGTGGTAGTCGTCCCGGTTGCGGAGCTTTTGACCTGGCGAGCGGCGGCCACGATCTTGAAACCGAAATCAACAAAGGCGGCGATGTTGGCAACCAGACTGAGGGAAGTAAGGGGATCCATTTCGTCTTGGGTATCATGAGCACAGCGCAGATATCGCCAATCTATGGACGTTAAGGTGGTTTGGGCAATTGACGCCTCCGTGGAGGGAGGAGCGGAGAAACGCAGCTGCAAAGAGGAGGCACAGGTAGGTTGATCGTTGGTTGCATCTTCAGGCAGAAATTGTGATGCACCCCACCTTCGTTCAAGTGTTGCTCCAGTTTTCACACTGCATGATGGAGCATTGGTGTGGCGCAGCACCTTCTGTTCGTGTACCTAGCTTCAAAGTTCACGTTCATCTTGTGTCATCAACGGTGTTCGGCAGGAGGTTTGTACCGATGTACACTGCGATACAGAATTACTTTGCGATTCTACAATCAGGGTGGGTGTCAATTATGAACAACCCTACAGCTTCCCGGGGTTACCCTTCTTCCAAGCGTCATACTTCCGATAGATGTCGTGTCGGAAAGTATTCTTCAGGTCCGTCAAGGTCTGCATCTGCACTGGCATCGACGCTTGTATGGCGCACAAACCGCAAAGATCATTTGTGCGATCAACGAACCAAGCAAATGTCAACCCACCGCCCCACGTGAGCGTCCTCTCACCGTACCACCCATCCACACCTTCCAGCGTCAGCAATCCCCCAAGGCCATGTCCAACTTTCATCCCGTCGGCACCCGCACGATAAAAGACACCAGTTGGTCCATCAAAAACTGCCTTTGCATTCTCCTCCGCCTCAGGGCCAATCTGGTTGCTAAACATCTCCTCCACCGTTTCTTTCTTCAAAAGCTTCTCATCGTTGGTAAGCAGGGACTTCAACACCTTGATGTACCCCTCAGCAGTCATGAACAACCCATGGCCGCCAAAGTCTCCTTCGCTCCGCTTGTTCACATCCATGCCACCAATAACAGCTAACCCTAACCCTTCCGGGTCAACAGGATTGAGATCGACCATTCTTCCCCTGATCTCGTCACCCTTCACCGGGAAAAATTGTGCGTCGGAAGTAGGGATCCCAAGAGGCTTGCAGATTCGTTCTCTAACATGGTCTCCAAGAGTGGTGTTTGTTGCGCGCTCGAGGATGCGGCCTGCCCAGTCTAGGTTCGGGCCGTAGGACCAGGATGTGCCAGGGTTGAAGATGAGTGGATGGGCAAATGCTTTCTCGACGGGACGACGGTGACCGGGTTGAAGAGGGGGCTGGTTCTTTTCACGCCAGGACAAAAGATAGGGGACAATGAAGTCGTAGGCCAGGCCAGAGGTCTGAGAAAGCAGCTGACGGAGTGCGATGGCATTGGTAGAGGGGTTCACGGTTTCACCGTCGGAGGAAAGGATGGGTTGATTGACAAGTTCGGGAGCGTACTTTGAGATGGATTCAGGGGAGTCGAGAGAGAGGTGCCCATCATCTTTGGCTTGGAGAGCGGCGATGCTGGCGATCAATTTGGTCCCAGAGGCAAGGTAGAGTATATCGTCGAGTTTGTGAGGGAGAGACTCTCCAGAAAGTAGGGTTCGGGCGCCGGCTGTGTAGTTGTATGTGAAGCTACCCGTTGTGTTGCTGGCGCAGATGATGACGCCGTTGATTTTGGAGTCGGAGATTGCCTCTTGGAAGGCCGGTTCAATGGTTTGGTCAGCCATCATGCGTTGGCGAAGTGGCACTGTTGGGGAAAAGCTTTAACCCTCGCCGGCAGAGACACGATTGCAAAGTATTCTGGTACTGTGGTTGCAGGGAGGCCTATTGACATTCGTGAGGAGCAAGGTTCACCATTTGAGTGTCCCACACGCAACGGTGTTCCAATTTATACTGAAGAAGGGCCCCTTCTGATTCGAGGTCCGTTGTTTGTAGGCCCCTCCATTCAATGCGGGGATTCTCGGCTTTCTCGACAGCGCTGGCATGAATCGTTGCTCGCCGTTGAGTCATCGGAGTAAATCAACCCCGTTAAATGCGACCCCAAGGAATCCGAGCTCAGCTGCAGCAATGATTTCCGCCCCAAAACCAGGTACCTTAGTCCACACACATGTTGCCAATAGTAGGTAGATGTAAAGCACTTGTGTATCGGCTGTTGACAGACGTGTCAGACCAAATCGAACCATTGCAGGTCAACGTAACATCAAGTGGGGAATTTGAGATTCAGATCAATCGAGTTCAATTTTATCATATCGTTTTACGCATTGTTGAGCGCCCCTTGGCACCGTTCCCTGCCGCTTCTTATGACAACCTTCCAATTTTCCTACACCCCACCGACCAAAGCACCAGTAGCGACACCCATTGTCATACAGCCTCACCCTTGCCGTCCTCCATGTCCCACGACGCTTCCGACCGCTCCATTGTTGCTACTATCCGAGTGAGTACCTCTTGTGGAATGTCGCCTATCTTGCGCTTCGCCCACATGGCTCGTAACTCAGGGCCCCCGGGAACCAATTTCTCCAGAGAGCATTGAGGATCTGAATATCTCCGAATATCTAGCCCAGCTGCATCATCGTTGGCTGGAGCTGGAGGGACCCAGTCTATCTTTGGGCGTGGCGGTAGGGAGCCTGTAGGCTCTCGGAATTGCGTATGACTCCTATGCCCCTGTCTTCCCCTGTTTGGCGTAGTGGGTGTAATTCGGCGAGGGAATCCGCTGATGAGATGCGACTCGGTGTCCCCAAAATGCAACCTCATTTGGATGGGTGCGTCCTTGGTGGTCGTCTTGAATACGCACTCCTTGGCGAAAATGCCGTGGTCAATCATGTCACCCAAAACATTCATGAGATCGATCTGCTCCAGCACAGACCTTTCTGAACCATGATGCCAGACAACTATTGACAGTGGGCCTTCTGACTCCGCACGCTTTTGGAGATGCTGTCCGAGATGCCGTATCTCGTCTGGTGAAAGTCGGCATAGTATTTCCCCTGAAAACGTTAGTTGTCTGACTCTGATATTCTCGGATGGAAAGAATGACAAACCTGTTATCTGGAACCAATTTCCGAAACCTTTCTTGACAGGCTCTGGGGCCGGATT
This sequence comes from Triangularia verruculosa, assembly GCA_033296885.1. Classification (NCBI taxonomy): domain Eukaryota; kingdom Fungi; phylum Ascomycota; class Sordariomycetes; order Sordariales; family Podosporaceae; genus Triangularia; species Triangularia verruculosa. The sequence continues at coordinate 162,019 of MU863939.1, read as the reverse complement.
GAAGTAGAAGGAGGAAGCAATCAGCTGACGTGCCACGCGCTCGATATTTGCATTCTGGCGTTGTGTTCCTCCCCTCCGTCTAGGCTCAGTCAGGTATTCTTCAACCTGGGTACGAAGTTGAGCCATCTTGTCAATCTCGTCAATCTCTGGCACCCCTCCCGGAATCTCTGGATCAATGCGGACAAGCTTGGTCCGGAGAATCTCACGTTCTTCTGTTGACAGGCCAGAAACTAGGTTGTCGCTGTATCGCTTCCAAGTCTTTTCGCTGTCCATTGTTGCCTGCATGTTGGTGACGAGAATATTTAACAGCTGCCGCCAATGTGCAACAAACCCCTTGGTTGCCTTTCGAAGTCGTCCAGGCTCGGTGAATGGTGGTGACCGACCAGTGCCAATAGAGAGCATGATGTCGGGATACGGTGCTTCTGGCCATAGATGCCTCCGTTCCGCATCAGCAATATAGATGGGGTTGTTGTGGAAGACAGCGCCGTCAATGTAGCTCTTCCGGGAAGCTATATGATGAAATTTGGTGAAAAACTGAGGCGCTGCACATGTGGCTCGGGCGCTGAAGAACGTGTTAGAAACTTGAAGCCACGGCCTGGATGCCCGAGCAAAGAACAATCGTAAAGAGAAAAAGAAGAAGCTCGACATAGAACTTACGCTTCCCAGATTTTGAGCTCCTGCACCACATCTTCTGGCCGTTGGAAACGGTAGTCGTCTACAAGATATCACGACCCATTGTTAACCCATGTCTACCATGTACCTGGATGAAACATACCTAGTTTGTCGTCTTTGTGCTCCGGCCAGTTGTAGTTTGACAAGACATAGGTACTCTTGTCTGCCATCGACGCCGCTGTAACTGCAACTTTCACCCCCCGGCCCGCAGCTTGGGAGGATACCGGAGCCCGGCGCCCACCAAAAAGTAGGTCTTCAGCAAAAGCACGTTGAAGGCTCCTTTCAAGGACTCCCGTTTCGTATCGTGAATGATGAAAAGTCTCGAAAGCTTTCCCCACAACCCAAAGGTCTACTCCAGTGTGCTTGGTGAATGCACTGGCGCAGAGAGCTTCGAAATGATGAATGCACTGTTCCACAGACCAGCCTTTGGCTCCTAGTCCGAGTGCAGCAAGGCCTCCGGTGCTGAAGGTTCATTAGGAGTCAGTCCGATCATCGTCTCCATGGGGCGACATACCTTGTGCCGACGATGAGGTCGAAGAACGACTGAATTGCCAAATTTCCACCCAACGCATTTTCAATCTGTCGAAGGACTTCGAGCTCAATGATGCCACGAATGCCGCCTCTGAATGCAAAATTGGTGTTAGTGCAACCGAAACAACAGAGGTGATGTGGAACTCACCCGTCCAAGCTCATTACCCGAATTCCTGCAGACTGCGGTTTGACCCTTATGGTATGGGGCTGGCTCCAAGTCTCCTCCGCGCCTTCAATCGGGCACTGGTGCAGTGTGACTGTTGCAGTATTGCTGTCTACTTCCCCGTATGCGAAGATGCATTGCTCACAGAGCATGTGGCCGCATGGAAGGGGATGCTCCGCCGGCTTCAGAAAGCAACAGAAACACACGGTGTGGCTGGTGAGGGGGCCAGCACCTTCGCCTCGCTTGTCAGGATGGTCGACCCGTTGAAAGAAAGTTGTCAGAATGGTGTCCCGGTGAATCTTGGCTGCAGCCTGCGCTTCGGATACATGAAAGTTTTCCCTCTTGTTCCGGTATCGTGCGAGATCCAACATCAAGTTTTCCAATATGAAGTAGGTCCTGTCACGGAACACGTCACAATACTCTTCGAAGGAGAAGCCAGGGGTTGCCTGGTATTTGCCACGCGAGAGTATGTTCGCTCTCATGTCTTGGTGCCCTTTGCCGTGCCCCTTGACGACGTTCACACATCGCAAACCCGTTTTGGGATCACGGTACTCGCATGGCCAGCACTCGCAGAACGTTTTGAGTATCTTGTCAAGATGAGGGATGTAGTCTCCGAATATCTCGACTGGGCTTGCTACACTCGTGTGTTAGCGAAGAATATGATCCTGCTGTGCCAGCGATCGGTGAAACCGTTTTACCTACCTTTTGAGCTAGAACGAGCCGAATCAAGCATTATATTCGACGCAATCATGAAGCTGACTTCGATAAGAATCTGTGCCGGGCCCACAGCCGTGTTGTCTTTCAGGTTGTTGATAACGCGCAGCACAAGTTTTGAGATGTTTCCGCTGAAATCCAACGGGAATGGAGAGTTCCGCAGTGATGCTCTAGAAAAGTCGAAGGATGCATCCAGCTTCTCAGCGAACGTTCCAAAAGCTTCCTGCATATAGCGATGGAGATGATTAACCTCAAGGAGTTTTCTCGCAACAAGTCTAGTCTCTTGCGCAGCTCTTCTCGCACTGTCGATGGTATTGTATAACTGGAGAAGTTGCTGATGCACAAGCTTAGGTCTTGTCTTGTTGGGCACGCGAATGATCTTTGTGGCAGTCACTAGTTAGTGGAAACCGCACTGCAAAAACCTGAATCAAGACCTCTTGTACTCACCTTGATGGAGCTGTAGTAGCATAGAACCAAGTCCTTCAGTGTCTCAATTTCCCGTCTACCACGGTTGTGATTGTGAATCATGTTGTGATGAAAGTCATCATGTCCCCTGGCCTGGCTGGTGCCATCGTCGCTGGCCTCACTGTTGTTGTTGCTGATATCAGCATCGCCTCGCCACTCTGACGCACATGTTCGAAACATCTCATTCCTGTCCAAGACTTGAGAAAGCTCTTCGAACACGTTGTCAGTAGTCCATGTCGAATCCCAGAACTCATCGCGATTGTCGTTATCGGAGGCATTCAGCACAATGATTGCGTGTGGAAGGACTGGCTGGTTTGACGACGTCTCGATCGCCTTCCTTGCCCAGTTAATGAGAGTCTCGAATACCTTCTCCAGGGTGCTACCTTCAGTCAGCTACGCTATTCAAGCAGGTGGAAAGCAAGATGGAGGTCGACATACCGCGAATTGCGTAAAACAAAAACAATAACATCAGAAAAGGCGTATAGGAGTCTCGGGTAGAGATGTCCTACGGCAAAGCCCCGGCTTCTTGACCCAGCTAACGTTGACCAAACAAGATCATATTCACATACCACCTTTTGTTCTTTGAAAAATGCCCCGTCAGCGCGAGCAGTCTCCTCATCCTCGGTATCCCATTTCCTCTTAAACTGTGCCGTGAACGGGTCACTGTCTCCACCATTCAGACCTTCGCAGTCTGCAAACAAGATTGGTCTGGGAGTTTTCTCTGTTTTCGGATCTAAGTAGAGGTGCACGTCTTCAGAAGTGGGTAGGATGTTGCTAGGTGGTCCGACAATGGGCTTTGAGGCGGTTTGGCCCTGCATGGTGTTGCAATCAATCAAGAGCCTGACAATGGAACTTTTCCCAGCTCCTGTTTCGCCAACAAAAGAAACGAGACTTGGGGTCCTGTGGTCGCGTGAAGAGGACAATGCCTGGCGTTCCCAGTAGTTTGTGAGGTCTAGTAGACGGCCATAGTCCTGAAGCTGCAGCGGCAGATCATCAGCATCCGGTCTATCAATACCTGCAACCATGTTAGAAACGCTTGTTACCAAATTGGTTAGCTCAACGTAATATGAGCTGGACAGCTTACCAAACCACGCAGTGTTTTGGTCATCGCGATGAACTGCCTCCCGTTCATCCTTCTCCACCGGGGGCTCGAATGCGTCGTATAGCATCTCGGCAATATCGAGTGAGGTCCTCTCATGTGGTATGTCGTAAGCCTGAGGAATTCGGTCGTGCACAGATTGGAAATCCCAACACCCATCGCAGTACGTGGACTTGCAAACGCCACAATACCAGAGACTAGAGCTCTTCCGATCACAGCGTCTATCCTGGCAGTGTCGCACACAGCGAGTAGTCACTGCACGTAATGACATACTGCCTTTCAGCCCGCCACTAGACAAATCCTGCGCCGACACTTTGGGACTAGTGGACATTGCTGTAGAAGTCGATTTTGTTGTAGGCCACGTTGCATTCCTCTTTTTGATTCCTTTCAGCAAGGAGTGTGGTTTATGTTCATCATCCCGCCTGGGTGGAACAGAAGATGGATGCCGGGGCAGTACATAAGGGGTATGAGGCAGCGATGACGAACTGTTAAACATCAGCAAATGAACCGTAAGGTATGGAGAAAATGTCGTATACTTACTATGCATTTGGGGAGCCGAGCTCTTCCTGAACAGCTGTCACAGAGGCTTGCGAATGTGGTGGAGCCGAGATATTGCGGTTGACAGCCTGCTTTCGAACCTTCTCATCTTCCTCTTTGCTCTGGATATCGCGCTTATCGCTTGGCTGAAGAAGAATGTTGGCCGCGGCGTTAACCTCCTGTGATTGAGGTTTGGGGGTTGGAACAGAACGAAGAGGGCATGCTTCGTCGAATTGAAGACGCGGAGTTGGCACCGCGTGAGTACCACGAATTGAGGCTTGACGCGGAGCACCGATGGGGGCCCTGGAAGGTGTCAACTCCTCTCGGGTATTCCGACGTTGCTGCCAGTTGTTGATCTTGCGGAACATCGTGAGGAGGTAGTTGTGGCCCAGAAGGGGCAATCGAAGATTTGTGCTGTTGTCTTTTGATTCTCTTCTAGATTATGCGAAGGATACATAGGTAATAAGTGTTCCTGAGTAGGTAGTCAAGGGCCAAGCCAGACGTATTTCAATCCTGACAGTTAGTAAGGTAGGTAGGTAGGCTTGTGGACCTGGTACCGACAAGTTCGCGGGTCATAGTTGGGCTTCTACAGGCGCCCGAATCTAAAGCACGTGCTGCCTCGATATTTTCCAGAATGTGGTTGCACACTACTTATTGTGTCGCTATAATTGGTCCTTATTTTAGCCAGGCCAATCATACTCTTCTTCGAAATGCCCGAGAAACTTCTTTGGCTTGATGGGCACATATGCAGGGATGATCTCTCAATCGCCTAGGCGTCGTGATAGGGTATATCGTCGTAACATGGCTCAGTTTCCAATAGGAATTGCATATGGAAAGGATAATGCAAGACGGAGGGTGGTTATGGTGCAGCGGCCAGGGCAGCATTGGAATCGAGTCGATCAAGTCATGGATCTCCAGCATTCTTATCTCATCCTATGGAAAGGGGCCAGATCAGCACCTCTCTACAAGTGTGCGTCTCGCCAAGGCATAAAACTTGGAAGCGAGGCCACGTGCTGTCTTTTGTTCTCTGGTGAAAGGAGCCTGACTTATTCTTAGATGCAAATCCCGAAAGACAGATTTGGAAAGGTTGCTCCCGCCGAGCTGATTGATTGGTGAACTGAGAGTCGGGTGGTTGATAGTACGTCGCATGAGGCAGCATTCAGGCCCTGAGAAATGCTACGAGACCCTAAGAAGTAACTGCATATCTAGATTTAAGTCGAGGTATCAAGAACATTCAATGAAAATGATGGGAGTTGGGATGATGGTGTACATGCTTCTCATGAGGGGACGGTCAACCCTTGGTGTGGACGTGTGTCCAGGTGCCCCAAGCCCGCCAGGCTCCAGCCCCACCATGACTGACAACCAGGTGGTTGAAGCGAGGAGTCTGAAGTTGAAATCCAAGGACTACTCCTGCATGGAAACCTCGCAGTTTGTTTTGTGGGGCGGTGGCCCAGGCTTCCTGCAAGCCCACGTTCATTTCTCCAATTCACCGCTGTTTCCACCATCAGTTCGTTGCCTCACTTCTAGAGCTTGTGTTATGCTTTGCAGCCGATAAGGAGGTGGGAGGTGCAGATAACCTTCGAACACATGCGGGCACTCTTTGCCCCGAGCTTAACTCCGGCGACGTTGCCGCGATGGAATGTGGGCTGACGTGATTGGGCAAAGCGTACCGTGAAATCTCGCGCAAGTCGGAGTTGCCCATGGAAATTGCATTGCAAGGGGGTTCTGGGCCGCTCGAACTTCTTCATGGCCTCGAGGGAGTTATACCTAGACGAGGGCAAAGCCAGTGGTCTTGCCGCCACCGAACTGGGTAACTTCTGGCCAATCCCACCGTCTCCTCTCTGTCTGCAAGGCAATGCAAGCAAGGAAGCTGGAAAGGGTTAGGGATAAAGCGCATTAAAAGTCTCCACAGGCAATTCCGACTTGTGCAAGATTATACAGTAGGCCTGCCAGTAAAGAGTAAAGGGTGCTGGAGTGGAGCAGAGGCGAGATTGGGATGAAAACACAAACCTTTAAATAAGACTTTTGGCCATATTGCTGCGCCATGCGGCTGGTGAGATGCAAGAAATGGCATCATATGGAAGAGTCAGAGACAAGGGTTCCTGAACTTCGTCGTTTATTGCGTCTAGATCACAACGTTGAGTTTCAACCACAGTCGCTTTCTATCATGCCTATTGCTCCAATGCGTGAACCACTCTCCTCTCCCATGAACCAAGCTATGGCTACCTATCCAAGAAAATTATAGCATTGATACATCCTCCGGTCCTCCTCGTCATCCTCCCACACTGTTTTGACGGGGTACCTGGAGCTGCGGAACGTCGCAAACACGTCTCCACGTAATGACATCCAACACAACTGAACCTCTTTCGAGCCATCCATCTCTGTGGGCACGATCATCTGTGTCAGATCTCGTATAAACCCTCGCTCTGCAATAAGGGCACGTGGTGTTACCCGCCAACCAGGTCGTGAGACACTCTTTGTGAAAGGAATCGTGAGAGCAAGTTTTAATCTTCGCTGCCTCCTCGCCCGCTTTCAATTCCTCAAGGCAGATGGTACACCGGTCATTCTCTTCAGCGTTGATCTGTCTGAAGTCCAGGGCATTGATAGCTGCTTGTGGCGTTCTTGGAGGCCTGTTGTACGGTATGCCGGTTAGGTATGCATCCGTTTCCCGAAGGTTGTTTGGCAGATCCTCTTGCCTGATGTCAGTTGGGCGAGGGATCAGCTCCTCGATATGATACAGGTTTTCTCCAGCTTCCTGATAAAGGATGTAATATAGCATGGTCCGTTGCCAGGTGTCGAAGTTCCTCTGCCCACCAAGCGCTTGAACTATAGTTTCATGGGTGAGCCCGATGCGATGGTGGCTGTGATACCCCCCGGGTGGGCTAGTTTGGGTGTGGAGGACATCTATGCGTGGGGAGACGACTGGTGCCCAAAATGGGCGATCAAATTGTAGGCATGTACGACCGGAGCCCAGATGTCGAACCGCGAACCTTGACATTAACAATTGAAGTGTCGCTCCAGCATCTGGTTGCTGGTCGGTAATCGTGCTTCGAATGCCAGTGAGAGGGCCGTCGGTGATCGTCAGATGAAAACTATAATGTCCAGTCTCTGTGCGCTCGACTCCCAGGCAAACTTTAAGAAGCGACGTCGTCTCGAGAGGGTATTGGTCCAGACTACCGAATTCCTCCTCTTGCTCCAGAGTTATTAGCTCATTTATTTCGTCATTGTCGTCATAGTCGTCATCATCACCGTTGTCATAATTCTCGTCGTCAAAATCCTCGTCGTCGTCTTGACTGCTCCTGTATCCACCTCGCATGCAGACGCTGTCCGACGAGTCTTGATCGCTGGCAGGCGCTGCTCTAGATGCCGACGGTTGGGCTCGTCGCGCTTCGGGTCGTGTGCTTGCGCCGCCCAACCGTAGTGCAAGGCGCTCGCGAAAGGCCGGTCCATAGGCTTGGATTGGAAACGGCATTTTCTCGTCTTATATCGAAAAAAGACTTCTTTTGATGTTAGCAAGTGATTTTTGTGCCTCAGCCTTGCTCTTTTGCGATCCGGCTAATGCTGACTGGACTGGATGCAAAAACTATCAACGGGAGAAGAAAGGAAAAACCGAGAAGAAGAGAACACGAGGGCTGGGCCAAGCTTTATAGCAAGGAAAGAAAGAAAAAGTGAAAGCTACATGGTGAAAACTTAGATCTCATGTTTAAAACCTTCCCTAGGGGAGACTGATATTTCGCAAAGAATTTATGCTGTGGCGTATTACACTTTGAAAGGTCTCAACAGTTTGAAAGCTTCCAAATTTCTACGTTTACCAACCACCTAGTGGCGTAGCAGCACGAAGGAGGGTACAGTTCCAGCCGGCCTTTATTATGTAGGTACAAGAGGCAATGAGTTATCCTCGCCGCTTCCCATTCGTACCCGTTACATTGATAGGTCAACCCCCGACCTTGTTAGGAGATGCTAGAAAACCCCCAGCCGATGATTAAGATATGCAGCAATCAAGTTTACTTCCAGTCGCAGTGTTAGGTAGTCCATATCTACTCTTGGCCCATCAAGGGCAGAACACGAGGAGTCCATTCAGAGATCTATCCGAAGGCTTAATCCGCCTACTACCTTACCTGGGTCCCATTATCCCAGAAACACTATTGGAAGCCACTTCGAGACACACCTCTCCAACCTTGATCATCTCGAAACACCTCAGGACGTCGACCAAGGTCCACTGCCAGGACCCGTCGAGTCCCTGTCATAGGGGTTGTAGATGAACCAACCGATCGTTTTATCGGCATTGCCGGCAAATTCGCAGATGAAATCGCCCTGAGCTCCAACCTTCTCCTGCTCTCCATCTTCGGCATGCTTGAATTTGGCGATAGAATCCATCACGACACGATGGACATCCTCGATACCCAGCATCGCGATGCCATCCGTGGGGTTCGTCACATGACAGCCAAAAGCGCATGTTGAGAAGTTGCCGATGACCCGATGGTAGTCACCCACGATTGTCCTACAAGTCACCAGTGTTAGATGCATGGCTGGCCCACGATGAGAGTTGAGCATTACCAGTCTTTATCGCCTCTGCCAAAGCCATCTTCACCACCGCCCCCGGCGTCAGGGGAGAGGTTGTCGAGCATCTTCTGACAGTCATCGACGAGAGAGCTGCTGATGTGATTCACGTAGGTCGACGGGCCACAGTGGTGGTCGATGGGACTCTCGATGTTTCGGGCCACGATGGCCTCAGTACCTGAGCTGGCGGGTGCAGCCTGGATACTGGCAGTCAGAAGGCCGGCGAGAACAATGAGGAGCTGGGGGATCTGCATTGTGAAAGCCTTGGTATGATTTCGAGGTTGGTAGAGAGCTGGATGATTTGGTTGTCAGTGTGGCAAGACAACACAACCTCTGTAGCTGGGCACAGGTACGGGATTATATACGTTGGGAACTTACTCCCAAATCATCTATCCACTGCAACGCGGCTCGGAATCCGAGGGCAATCGCCATGCCGCTGCGTTTACTGAAACCTTTCTTTGAGAAGGCATGCTGTGACTCTCGAATGAGGCCATGCCGTTTGAGATTCGTTCGAGATTGAGTCTTCGGTGCTCTCGGATAAGGGTGACGTGTGGAGTACGGCCGTAGTAAAAAGCTCCATGACGTTCTAGCACAGACCAGCCGTCTTTGTGGGAAGACTGCTCCTTCTACAATCGACCAACGGGGTCAAACACAACTGTCGGGCCCCACATGGCGAACAGAGCAACTGATAATCTACCAAGCACTTTCCTTGTCTACGGTTATGGATCTTGTTGAAGCTCTCGGGAACTCGAGATGTACATAAACGCGGCGGATAGCCAGGTAAGCCACATGTGAGGTAGCCTCGGGTGCGTTGGAGGCAGCAGCGAGGTAAACTGGGTGGATATCAGCTGCCCCGGCAGCATGTTGGAGGTCGTGGGAAGCCACACAAACGCTTTTCCGCAGTTGAATGGAGGAACTATACCTTTTCAGGCATATACATTTGCTGTCAGGACCACTGGTCAGGACTTTCCAGCAGAGGCAGTCGGTTTTAGGTGCAGATACAGTGTAGGAACTTGGATTGCATGATGATAGCTTCAGCGATCTTTGACCTATCAAGGAGATACACTGGCCACCTTCGCTTTTGCGGAGTCTACCCGATCAGAAAGAACTAAACTCAACCCTTCCCAATGTCTTCTCTCAGTACCTATTACCAAACCACCTCACCTATCATAGTCTAGCCATTATATGTAGTCTGGGTCATACCACATAAGCTGGCCAGGGGATCCAGGTGCAGGCGCATCACAGGTAACCTCCCCTTCAACCAGCGCAACCCGATAGTGACCGTCATAACTTGTGCCAGAGTAATCCTGCATTGTTGCGTTCATCATATACCCGATGTCGTCGATGCCAATGAAAGTGTGGTGTGCATAGGCGTGGACAAAGAAGCCACAGGACCCCGATATCGCAGCCACCAGGTAGGAGTCTTCCGAAAAGACCCTATGTCACAAGACCTATTAATAAGCTTCATCCAGTTGTCATAAGGGAAGACTTCAATAGACGGACCATTCAATTGGCCCGGTGGCATTTTTGAACTGAACAGCGGTGAGCCCATCAAATAAACGCTGGCAGTCGTCGTACAAGGAGGCATAGTCTGTCAGGCCGTAACGATCCCAGAATTGAGATTCACCGCAGTGAGTAGCGTTGGGAGGCCGAATCTCTTGGGGGGATAGAGTGGTAGTCTGGTTCCAAACCCAGATATCTTTGGCGATCTCAAGGTAGCCGCCCGTGTCGAAGGATCTGCCATACTGAACGGCTGTAGCGAGGAGGCCGATGGTGACCAAAGCAAAGTGAAAGAGCTTCATGTTTGGATTTGAGGTAATGGCGCCCTATAAGGCAAGTGTTCTTCTCGGTTGGTATCTTGCTGCAGGAGTCTTTTTGGGTTGGCAAGCGAAAGTTCAAAAGCAAGGGAGACCGTAACCCTTATATGCCCGCCTGATGACACCGAGCAGCGGGCCATCTTCGCGACTAGGTACCGTACTTCTGCAAGTCTGTTGAGCAGTTGGGGCTCCTGAGTGGGGGCTTACACCGCAACAACACGTCGTCTGAGGTAGATAGATACTCCCCTTTGTTGCCTTTGATGCAACTGACCGGTGTCCAAAAGAACCACCTCATGCTTGGTGATTGCCCTACTGTCATGTAGGTATCAGGCATACACAAGATGAGGAGTTTCTACCAGGAAATTCCCGAATTACTTCCAGCATACCTACCTTGCCACTCTGTAATTAGCCCACCAAATGGGTTCATCGCCTAGGTGGATGCCATAAATCTTGCCCACCGGCGTGAAGCGTACTAGCTGTATGTGTAGCGTATAAACAGTGCGGGGACAGTTTGCTGTAACAACAAGGTACCAGGCAATATAGGGGACGTACGGGCAATTTGCTCCCTCGAGGGCCAAGAGTTTTCACTCAGCCAATTAAGTCAGAGTCTACCTTATCTGACCAAAACTACGCCCAGAACGGGACCTTCACCCAAATCTCTAGCATGGAATGTATGTAAATTCCCAGTCTGATTCGCCATCCATACTGCCTAACACCTCCCAAGGCTATCATGGGCCATCAGGCACCGTTTTTAGCTTGCTGATCTGCTGCGTCGTAAATCCTCCAGTGGATCACCGGGGACTCCATATGACGATACCTGGAGCTGGGCGGATCGCACTGAACCTTCCCTTCAACCAGTGCCACGCTAGATTGCCCGTCATTACTCATTTCTGAATATTGGACGATTGTGGTGTTTATCATGTGAAACAAGTCACTAATGCCGAAATATGTCTGGTTGTATGCAGGTGGTGCTTCCGCCCACACCATGAACGCGCACGTACGAGATATCGCGATCGCAGGGTAGAGACGACCAACAGTTAAGGCCCTGCGTGTAAATGTCAAAGTTAGTAACCACCTCACGTGGACTAAAAATGGCGTGGAAAAGCTTGAGAACCTGGTACCATTCAGTGGGCCCAATGCGGCTGGTGTTGAACTGGTCTTTCCGGATCCGATCCATCAGGTAATGGCAATCTTTGAGCGATGGCAGCGGGCCTGTGAGGTTCTGGCGGACATATGCGTAACTCGGAGAAGAAGCGCAATAATATTCATTTGCGCCAGGGGTGGTCTGGTTCAGGACATAGACATTTGGGGCAATCTCGACGTAACCGGTCGTGTTGCATGTGTCGTGGCCGGCATAAACGCTGTGGATAGGTGTCGCCAACAGGCCAATCATGGCTATAATGAAGCTGAAGAGAGTCATTTGAAGCTCACTTTTCGATACTTTACCTAGATATGGAAGCCCTCAAACTTTGGTGCAGTGATACTACGAAGTCAAGTCTCCATGTAGGGAATTTCTGCCTCTATATACCTGTTTGTTAAAGAGAAGTGGCAGCTGGCAAGGTGAAAGTCCACTTCGAACAACAGAATATGCTAGTTCGTTTGTTGTCTAGGTCGCGGTAACCGGTAGCTCGGTTGCAAACACATATTGTCGGAGATAAGCTTGCAATGTTGCCTGTTGTTGAGGGAAAACATTCGCCGCTTTCGGACTCGCAATAAGGCGTCTTACTACCAGGTACGTAGGTAGCGAGGGACACCCCGCTGATCAGTACTAGTTTACTGACCCGTTTCAGTTCTTGAGCTATGGTGGGATGAAATAAGACAGGGTGGTGGTTCTTGATTGCTCACGAGCAACCTTCCAAGCCGCGTTCACGGTGGAAATTGCAGTCTGAACCCTAATGAACCCTAACCCTACGGGTGTGCGGGCACCCTCAGTGTGAGGCTACGTGTGGAGCAAGTGCCATCTTTTTAGGAGCACAGTTGTGGGGCGCAGCAGTGGCATGTCACTCCCTCGCAATGATTGGCCCAAGAAGGCCAGAGCTTACAGAAATCCACTTTATGAAGGAATACATTGGGATTCCATTCTTTCCTCTCCTGGCTTCTTAGCGGAGAACTCGACTGACTTTTTTTTACAAACCAATTAATCCTTTGTTAACATCTATAGCCCTGCAGCTCTATGGTATACCTCCGGAATCTGAAGACTTGGCTCATCCCAGCCACCCAACGCAAGTTCTTCTGTCAAACAACAACTCTTGCTCGTGGGCCCCGGCAAAGCATGGGGGATCTCAATAATACAGAGGCGATGAGGCAGCCTCTGCAACCAGTCTTTGACTCCACTTACCAATTTCAATCTTTTGGAATCCGCACCTGTGATGATGACCCGGTCGTACGCAAGCAATACCGCCCATTCCTCCTTACGGACGAGATTTCCGAGTCAGATTGGGTCGCAAAGCTTGAACTAGCCACAGCAGCCAAGATGGTTGACACTGAGCTGCTTGCACAGGGCAAGGACAGGCTGAGGATCCTCGTGCTCTACGGAAGTCTCCGCACGCGGTTAGTTGTTTTCCTTTCTTACACGTGCAAACGCGAAAGTTTGGCAGCTGACAATCACCAGATCATACTCAAAGCTCCTTGCCTATGAGGCCTCACGAATTCTCTTTCGCCTAGGCTGTGACGTAAGAGTGTACGATCCATCGGGCCTCCCGGTCAAGGATGATCAGCAACATGATCATCCCAAGGTGCGCGAGCTCCGAGATCTCAGCAAGTGGAGTGACGGCCACCTTTGGGTCAGCCCCGAGCAACACGGGAACTTGGTATGATTGCTCCGTCCACCCGCCTCGCCCCCCTATCTCCAGAGTGCAATGCCTGACAGATTGGCGCACGTAGACCGCCGTCTTTAAAAACCAAATAGATTGGATCCCTCTGTCAACGGGCTCCGTTCGACCCACTCAGGGAAGGACCCTGGCTATTGCCCAGGTGAATGGAGGTTCCCAGTCCTTTAACGCCGTGAACTCGCTGCGGATTCTCGGCCGCTGGATGAGAATGTTCACCATCCCAAACCAGAGTTCAATCCCCCAGGCATGGACGCACTTTACGGATGCCGATGATCCTGTGGACGGAGGAAGCCGACTGAAGCCGAGCTCCAACAGAGACAGGCTGGTAGATTGTATGGAGGAGTTAGTGAAGTACACCATCGTCATGCGGCCGCATTTTGATCTCTTCGGAGACCGGTTTAGCGAGAGAGAAGAGGCAAAAGGCAAGAAGTAAACAGCGCCCTGTGCTGGTATTCAATCTGTCTTGTTGATAGTCATCTGGGCAGGTGTTGGATCATCTATCACGAGACCATCATCCAGACAACCCCGTCTAGCAGTTGTTGCAACATGTCATTGTTTACAAAGAACTCCTGGAATGCAGTGTAGTTTCAGGCCTTCAGGACTGTCTTCTGCCTTGCTAAGCACATTTTCATCAACAGGGGACTTTTTCTCCCGTGATCCAACCCATTGATGGTGTGGATGAAGCAGCCACGCTATTCAGACCCTATCCGATCATAGCGGAAGTGTTCCCTGCTACTAAAAACCCATGAAGGCCCATGGCTTAGCGGTCAGACAGTGACGGTGTCAGATGCTCTAGTGAACATAACACCATCAGTTCTTAGGATTTCCATCCCACGTCGGATCCTTAAGGGACCAGTAAATCCGCCTGTCACCAGTTGACTCGCATAGGACCTCCCCAGTAATCCAACTAACTCTGTGTTGACCGTCGTTTGCAATGCCGGAGTACTCGTTGATCGTGACATTTAGCATGTGGCGAATATCATCGAAGCCGATCCACACGTGCTCCGATTCTCCTTCAGCTTTGCCAAAAAACGAACAGGTACCGGAGAAGGCAATATGAATGGAACCAGACGTTGGGACAAGCACCCTGTGTAAAGTAAAGGGTTTAGGTAATGTTCTGCGTCTACATAATGATATGGATATATTAAGACTTACATGTCGTTCTGTGCTGTACAATTGTCGGATCCGCGGGCAACGAGGTTGTCCCTTAAGTATTCACAATCCTTCACCAACGGATACCAGTTGTCGCCACCGCGGTCCCAGTAAATGGACTCCTCGCAGTGTGTGGAGTTGTGAGGGCGTGTCATGTTAGGAGCGAGGTTGGAAGTAGTGTTGAGAATGTAGACATCTTTGGCGATTTCGATGTAGCCGGTAGTGTCGAAAGGGATGTGACCGCCGAGAGCTGTTGTCGCCAACAGTCCGACCATAGCCAAGGCAAAGCTGATAAAGTACCTGCTTGAAGCTGACGAATCGCAAAGAGAGAAATCGATCGTGTTGTTGACCACTGGTGTGGCTCTCGAACTTGGTGATTATGTTGTGTATCTGATAAAGTTGAGGAGCGCAACCGAACCCTGTGCTTTTATAGAGGTATGTACCTTACCTATTCAGTTCTGATGTGACACATATCCCCACTTGGAAAGCTGCCACCCCAAGGCCGCACCGCTGCAAAAGTTGTTTGAGGGGCTCAGACCCCAGCAGCGGGGACCGATGTAATGTCTCCATGTGCTCTCAGACAGAGCTGCTTGTATCATCAAAGAATGTGGCTGCAATTTATGACCAGAGATCGGATGATCCGAATACAAAGAGCCATGGAAAAGATCCGTTTGCCGGAGCAGGCTCCACTTGAGTAAGGCACGGAAAGATCTTTCCGACAAGCGTCACTGGAACATGGCTATTGGGCGGAGCCGTAGACCTCCCCAAGAGCCCTGTGCTGCTGATGTCTCCGCCTTTCGGCTTCCACTATGTGTCTGGTCTTCGGCTTGATGTCACGCACGGAATCATTTCAAATGTCGAGGCCCTCTTTTGTCAATATAACTGGATCTAATTGCTCTGGCAAGATGAAGATAAATACCTGGCTGGTGATGCGGAACGTTTGAGGCGTCACAAGCCATGCCACTTCATCACAAACAGCTATACGGCTATGTCATAGTTGCAAAGGCAGATCATTACATTCAACTGCAAAGAAGCATTGGTCAAAGCAGGGAGAAAAGATTCTATGGTTGGGAATTCTTAACCCTAACCCGCTGAATGGTGTTCTACTGATGGGTCCACAAAAGGGGTTCAGGGGTAATTGCATAAAGCACAAAAAGTACAAGAGCATGTTTGTTATTGGCACTAGAGGCACTACTTATTCATGTTCACGTATGCATAGCAGTGTACCTGGTATCTTGTGAGATCAACATGCAGGCTCAGCCGCACAACGGAACGCGTTATTTTGGAACTATACCTTCTTGGCACAAAAACGTCGTGTTTCCTCACTCAATCAACAATGAGGGGTATGCTGGAGGTCAATTCAACCTCACTGTCTGTTGAGTTTGGAACCCACGCAGTTATCTTGAAGCATGTATTGAACTGATGATATTGACTGAACAAAAGGAAAAGAGCAAGGAAAGGTTCAAACGAGCGTACATAACCATATTTATATCCCACCAGAGCATTCCATCCACCTGTAAGATCCACAGCTAAGAATACCACCCTGAGATCTGCTCCGCAGAGCCTTTGCCGTGCTATCATGAATGCCATCCTGCTCCACACTGTCACCTACTAACACAGATTATGTCACCCAGCGGAATCACCATTTGAACTTGATAGTCTAGGTGATTTTGTTCATTACTCTTCACATTGCTGGCCAACGAAATGACCTCCTCATCCCTGTACACCAACTTACCCCTCCCCGCGCACTCAAGCACGCGAACACCTTCCATACGCCTCTTGACATTTTTGAACGGCCGCTAGATCCTTGAAGTGGCTCCGTTAGCGACGAGCCGGTACAAAGCTTTGTCATATGTATGGGGCGATGATTACGACACCGTGCCGATACAATGCAACGGAGTCGAAATCCAGGTGACAAGAAATCTGTACTGGGCTTTGCAACATCTCAGCGTCACATTCACCAGTCATAGTCTGTGGATTGACGCAATCTGCATCAACCAGCATGAGGAAGCACAAGAAGAGAAGGGTCAACAGATCGATATCATGGGAGAAATCTACTCCCAGGCAGAGGAGGTGCTGATTTGGCTTGCTGAGTCGACTCTCCCCGTCAATGCCGATCTTTGCTTTGAAGCCTGCAAGACATATGGCAGACAGTGGCGGTACGCAAAGATGCTGATAGCACTATCTTATCGTGGGACCTGGAAGCAGTTAAGCGATAAGACCGTCCAGACTTCGCTGGCGCTTAACAACCCATTTACTGAGGAAATTATGGCTGGTCTTCTCGAAATTATGCGACATCGATACTGGACTCGGATTTGGGTCATTCAAGAAATGACTCTCGCTTCCAAATCCCGGATTGTCACTGGAAGATCTTCGCTCAACTGGATAGACTTCAAGATATTTCTGACTATGATGGAGCATTGCCTGCCTTGGTGGCTCAGGGGCATGGGACCAAACTTTCGTGCCCTGAACGATATGACAAGGATGGAGCAGATTGGAGAGCCGCCCGTGACTTACGGTCTTTCTGACCTTCTGGTGCAATTTCGGTGGTCGAGTGCAAAGGAGACGAGGGATAAAGTGTACGGCTTACTTGGACTGCTCTCGCAGAGCCAGCGCGAGTACGTTTTGGTCGATCTGGGAGATAAGTACGCAATCTCAACAACTGAGTGTTATACACACGTTGCCTTCAAACTTTTGCAACAGTCTCATGACCTCAGCTTCCTACTTCAATGCAGGTCTCCCAGCTTCATAACCAGAGACAAAGCCCTGCCGTCATGGGTTCCAGATTGGAAGTATGACGTTGCAAGCCTTCCACCAGCTCGATATGGTCTCACGGAAGGAAACCCGTACCATCGAAGAGGGGATTTTAGGCCAGCAATATACAGAGGCTATAATGCATCCGCTAGCTCCCAATATCCGTCACCATTGCTACGCAACAACCGCCTTCTCGTACTCCGCGGAATGGTGGTTGGGAAGATCGCCACCGTTTGTCGACCGATAGAGATTCATCATCAATTTCTAGGGGAATAAACGCCTAAGGGACTTTTGCAACCCTGGGGCCAGGCTTCTCAACAGGAGACTCTGGCGAGACTATCGCAAAGCGTCTGGTCCAACGTGGTTCTGTCTAGGTCAGGGATCTACAGACTAGGTCTATTGCACGTCCATAATTCCATCCGCAAGGGTGCAGTCATGGAGATTTTCTTGGAATACTATGAACTTGCGCAGTCCAGTGGTACAAGTCGGGGTGGAAGAGACCCTCTATGCGTCATGTTTGACGTCTTGACAACGGGTCCAAGGGGGCGTGATGCCCTAACCCCCCGCTTTACAGATTCTGAGCCGGCCCAGGATCTAGTTCAGGAGGCAGCGGCAGAATTTCGCCTTCAATGTCATCCATACGCTGGAACCCGTTTCTACGGCTCTTGAGACTGGCGAAATTCCACAGACGTTTTCCGGTAGCTTACCACCTCTTGCTTGGGTTGAACTACTCTTTTCTTGGCAGGATACCTCCCTATCTATGGGTGCTACATGGGCTGCACGCCATGATGACGTTTGGCATCTACATCAGAGTCAATGTCTATCTGATTTTCTTTTTCGGATACCTCATAAACAGCAGATTGAGTTCGGTTATGTTGGCGCCATACCAACTGGACATATTCAGTGGGACATCGCTTAACCACGCGTTGGCACGGCTAGATGATGGAAGATTGGCGCAGGTTCCACATGATACCAAAGTTGGCGATGAGATTGCTCTTCTCTCAGGAGGCTGTTGTCCCTTTGTTGTGAGACGGGCATCTGGCAATTGGTTTGAGCTTGTGGGAGACTGCTATGTTGATGGCATCATGGAAGGGGAAGCATGGCGGGAAGATAAAGTTGACGAGATGCATTTCTTCTAGCTCACCAAGTATCGATATAGGTTATAGCAACAAATTGCAACTTTCAGCATCAAGAGAATAAAACATTCAGGAAATCAGACAACAACCTTCTACAGGTGTGCACTGACAGGGCACCACAGTGGAGCATGCCAAGCCACCAGTACGCCATAGCGTCTTCAAAGCGTCCCTCCTCTTGATGCCTTGCTAGAAGACTTTCCATTTTAGCTGCGCTGCTGGTTCTCACGTCGGGGAGTGACTGAACTGTAACAAAGATTCTATAGTAACTCGAGTACCTACGGATAGACGCACAAAAGATGGGACGTCATACTGTGTAGTACTGACACTCTACATACGTCGTTCCGCAAGCACTCGTTAGCCGCAATTCCCTCAGCTAACGTCATTATGAAGATGGCTTGTCTTTGCGCCACTGCGGCGACCAGGTTATCACTTCGTCGCGTCATATCACGGAACCATCGTTCGATGCACCAGCGGTGAGTTGGACACCTTCGTCCTGTTCGCAGCCCCCAGTGCCCCGAGTAATTAGTTGCATGGCGGTCTAGAACTCGGCCAAAGCCTCTGATGCCTCCCATATTAAGAGGATCTCATCGCATCTTTGCGTATGGCTGCTTCCGGTCAACGTCTGCAAGAATTAAGACACCTCTGGCTACTAGATTCGAAAGAATGAGCACCGCCAACCCCTCCAAGGCCACCGGAGCCTTGATTTGTGACTTTAAGCATCTAATACGCAGTGATGTCGGCTTGGTCGGCGGAAAGAACTCGTCCCTCGGCGAGATGATCAGCGCTCTCGCAGACCGGGGCATTGCCGTGCCGCCCGGGTTTGCGACAACTTCTCACGCCTACTGGCGGTACATCGACACCAACGGCATCCGAGAGAAAATAGGCACGTTTCTTGCGGAATGGCAGGCGGGTCATGAGAGTCTTGCCGAGACGGGCCGGGCAGTGCGCCGTTTGTTCCTCCGCGGCTCGTGGCCGGCCGATGCCGCAGCCGCCATCACCACCGCCTACCAGAAGCTTTCGGCCGAGACAGGGATTGAGAACCTGCGTGTTGCTGTCCGGTCCAGCGCGACGGCCGAGGATCTGCCTGACGCAAGCTTTGCCGGCCAACTGGAATCGTATTTAAACATCTCCGGCGAAGGCAAGCTCCTGGACGCCTGCCGCCGATGCTACGCCTCGCTCTTCACGGACCGAGCCATTAGCTATCGCCAGACCAAGGGGTTTGACCACACGAGCATTGCCCTCTCGGTCGGGGTGCAGCGCATGGTCCGCTCGGATGCCGGCGGGTCCGGCGTCATGTTCTCCATCGACACAGAGAGCGGCTTCGACAAGGTCGTGCTCATCAACGCGGCCTGGGGGCTCGGAGAGAACATCGTGCAAGGGACTGTCAACCCGGATGAGTATCAAGTTTTCAAGCCGCTTCTGAGTGACACCAGTCTGATTCCTATCATCCAGAAGAAGCGTGGCGACAAGGCGATCAAGATGATTCTTGGACGGGGCCATCATGGGCCAACTCGCAATGTGCCCACCTCCAAAGCGGAGCGCGCCGCATTTGTTCTCAGCGACGAAGATATCCTGCAACTAGCGCGCTGGGCATGTACCATCGAGAGGCATTACGGCTGTGCGATGGACATGGAATGGGCCAAGGACGGCATCACGGGGGAGCTGTTCATCGTCCAAGCCCGGCCGGAAACGGTCCACTCTCGCCAGGATCCTGCCGTCCTCAAAACCTACAACGTCGGAAAGAAAGGCCGTGTTCTAGCCACGGGTTTTTCGATCGGCGATGCCGCTGTAGCAGGTCATCTCTGCCTCATCGAAGACTCCAAGGATATTGGGAAGTTCATCGACGGCTCGATCCTGGTAACGGTGGCCACCGATCCGGATTGGGTGCCCATCATGAAGCGCGCGGCCGCTATCATCGCCGACCACGGCGGCCGCACTTCGCACGCTGCGATCGTCAGCCGCGAGCTGGGCGTCCCGGCGGTGGTGGGCACAGGGAATGCCACCTACGTGCTCCATACTGGCCAGGAGGTTACCGTATCCTGTGCGGAGGGCGACGACGGGTTTGTCTACGAGGGCATTTCCGACATCACCACCACGACGGTGGATCTAACCGGGCTCCCGGCAGTCCGGACAAACATCATGCTCAACCTCGCCAACCCAGCGGCAGCCTACCGTTGGTGGCGTCTCCCCGCCGACGGCATCGGTCTCGCCCGCATGGAGTTCGTCGTCACCAATGCGATCCAGGTCCATCCCATGGCGCTCATCCACTTTGACCGCCTAAAGGACGCAAAAGCCCAGGAAGAGATCGCCCGGCTAACGGCCGGATACCCTCACAAACCCGACTACTTCGTCGACAAGCTGTCACACGGCCTTGCAGCCCTCTGCGCCACCTTCTACCCCAAACCGACCATCATCCGCCTAAGTGACTTCAAAACCAACGAGTACGCAGGCCTCATCGGCGGCGCCGAGTTTGAGCCCTCGGAGGAAAACCCCATGCTCGGCTTCCGCGGCGCATCACGCTACTACTCCCCGCGCTACCGTGAGGGCTTCGCGCTCGAGTGTCGCGCCATCAAGCAGTTGCGCGAGGTGATGGGCTTCACCAACGCGGTGGTGATGGTCCCCTTCTGCCGGACGGTGGGCGAGGCCAAGAGGGTGCTGGACGTCATGGCTGAGAACGGGCTGCGGCGCGGCGAGGACGGGCTCAAGGTCTATGTCATGTGCGAGATCCCATCCAACGTCATCCTGGCGGAGCAGTTCACGGAGCACTTTGATGGGTTTTCCATCGGCTCCAATGACTTGACCCAGTTGACTCTAGGCGTCGACCGCGACTCGAGCGAGCTGGCGGACTTGTTTGACGAGCAGGACGATGCGGTCAAGTGGATGATTGCGCATGTCATTGCCGTGGCTCGTGAGAAGGGGTCCAAGGTTGGGATCTGTGGACAGGCGCCTAGTGATCATCCCGAGTTTGCGAGGTTTTTAGTTGAGGCTGGCATTGATTCCATCTCGGTCACCCCTGATAGCTTCCTCGCTGTTAAGAGACACGTGGTTGACAGCGAGAAGTCCTGATACTAACGGTTGGATGGAACGTAAGGAGGTAATGTTACTTATGTATTCACGTAGGGAATATACGATTGACTCGTTGTCTTTACTGGTACTTCTAGACCATGGCTACCATTCGATACCTAGAGATGGTGACAACTCTATAAAAAACATTACCTACCTAGATTTCATATTCGTCGAGTTCAATGTCCAGTCCAGGACTTGTACTGAGCTAACGGTAACGACTCGCTTCAATAATAGTGCTGTCTTTTCAACAAGACTGGAAGTGTGTGAGCATAATCCTTTAGAGTACATGTACAAACGTAACGGCTGATCTAGCCTGACAAGACATTGATTAAGGTGGCTTCCAAGCTTCTAAGCTTTCTTTTCCGCCGCGCGCTCAGTGTTCCTTAGGTATCAATCCGTTCCAGTGTGCTCTTCAGCCTCTCGGCCGACCTAGCGATGGCAGCATTTTCTTCACTCCCAAGTGGTATCTTGATTGTCTTAATGATGCCCTTCCTCCCGAGAATCACAGGCAAGCTGAAACAGCAACCGAACTCCGGCTGGAAATGGCTGATAGGCCGGACATCCCTCTTGTCGAAGAGGATAGAAGCACAGATGCTCGCCACGACAGAGCCGACCCCAAATTGTGTGGCTCCTTTGGCGTGGAAGATGTTTTCTGCTCTCTCTTTACACTCTTGTGCAAGTTCGTCATGCGAGAAGCCGTCGGGCGACAGCACCTTGTCGAGGGGAATGCCGTGAATGGTTGCGGACGACCATGCGACAACCTGGCAATCGCCGTGGACGCCCAAGACGAATAACTGTATTGAATTGGCGGCCACCTAATTACAACAATGATTAGCCACATATTGCCCTGAGAATCGAGCTTCAACAGAGGTTGGGACAAGGGTGTATACGCACTCCGGCTTTGTCTGCCAATAGACCACGAAGCCGCACCGAGTCGAGGAACGTTCCCGAGCCAAAGACCTGGGATTTGGGGAGCCCAGCAAGCTCTTGGACGATTGAGGTGAGAAGGTCGACAGGGTTTGACACGACAAGGACGATTGCGTCTGATCTGAACGGCGTCATGGCCTTGACCACGTTCCGGATCACCGAGATGTTGCGCTGCATATGCTGGATGCTGGTTTCGCCTATGATTAAAAATGAGTCCCTCGGCTGTGCAAACAGGAAACGGCCAAGGCCTCGCTTTTCTTTTCCTCGAGGCTGAATTCTTACCAAAACCGTACTTCGACCCTGCAGTAATCACCACGATGTCGCATTGCCCTGCCTCATGATGCGTAGCCGCACGCACACGCATGCCGCCGCCAGTGGCATATGCAACATCGGAAAGATCGCGGACCTGGCCGTCTCGCAAGTCTACCTTGACATCGATCAGGAGCAGTTCGCACGCGACGGAGCCGAGGATAAGCGCATAAGCAACGGCGCCGCCAACCTGGCCGGCGCCGACAATCGCGATCCGAGCGGTTGGATTAGTGCTTGGGGGGGGCATTTTCAACACTCAGTCGAATCTCCCGTACTCCTGGGAAAATGGTGACTACAAGAGCATGACACGCAGGTTGGGCGAGGTGATAATCATCTATGGGGACGTTTTGGGGACTCTGGTGGGGTGATGGTGATGTATGGTGCCTCAAAACCTAAGCGGTACTGACCTCACCATGACAAGGTTTGCAAGCAAACTGAACAAAGTCCCAAGAACCAGGTCTTTGGAACCCACATTGTCCCATTAAACTCTCTTACTGTCACTGTTGCGTAACCCGGGTCTGACGTGACGGCAGTGACAAGCCACCTGCTTTGCACGTGTCGGTGATGATGTGGCGGATTGCGGAAAGATATACTGGATGTTGCTCGTTTCCACGATTTATCTCTTGAGTAATACTGGAGGCAGTCAGGAATGAAGACTTAGATGTATCTGGGCAGCACCCCAATCTCCTCGACTTACGGGCGCGACGATGGATCGAGACGGGATTTCTAGTTTCGTATTGCTACAACCGAACATTGTAACGGAAAGGGATTGGGTGGGGTTGCAACGAACATTCGATGCCGCAGGACATCTAGTGTCCAGCTCTGGCCTTGTCGCAGGGGGTACTGCTACCCAGAGCGGGCTCAACGACAGTGTCTATCAAGTAATAATCTGCCCCTCATCACCTCGAGGTCGCTTAGAGACGGGACGCAGAGATGCCGGAGTCAGGGGAGGGTCTGGGCCGAGTTGAGGAAGCGGAAGGGGTTCTTGTCGTCATCAGTCTTTCGTCTGGGAGACGTCATATACCTTGGGTAGTTAGACATCTTTTCCCTAAAGACGTTCCATAATGACGTGACCAGGATTGCCGCTTTTGACAGGAAAGGCTGGTCATGGTAGGCCGAGACCATCCGATGTCACGCCATTTTTTTACTCGACGCGAATTCAACAATTCCATCGTGAGACTGTCAGCTCCGTGGTAATAAGTAGGTTCCTATCCACCCGCTGTTTGCCGCCTAGTATGGAATATAGGTAATCAAACAGAAGAGAATAGTCGATGGGTCCTCTGTCGCAATTTTCGGCTCTGTGTAAAGCCATGTGAAAGACTTTGCTCCTCGCTGACTATGATCCTACCCAAGAATGAGACCGGGTCGGACAGTGACGGAACCTCCCCTGCAACGCCTGCCAACGCCGTCGGACTGGTCTTCGGCAGTCTAGCGGTCGTATGCTTGATAGTACTACTCTCTATGTGGTAAGGGCGACCCCGATGCAGCGCGCTGCGGCTTGTGACCGGTTGTTGTCATTGTGACGCTTTGTTAATGGAGAACGAAACAGGCTCTCAGGGTCTCAAACAACACAACGCGACTCGGAGGCGGGCAGTTCCTTCCAAGTTGAGAACCTAAACCGCGTTTCTCCACCAGTAATATACCGAGATTGGAAACTAGGGACACAAAAAGGCGAATGTCGTTTTCTTTGGTCAACCACCTCCCTCATCTGGTA
This sequence comes from Triangularia verruculosa, assembly GCA_033296885.1. NCBI lineage: Eukaryota > Fungi > Ascomycota > Sordariomycetes > Sordariales > Podosporaceae > Triangularia > Triangularia verruculosa. Next base: position 137,572 of record MU863939.1, on the reverse strand, counting down.
CGAACGATCTCTCGATTTCCGCACGATATACCCCCATAGGTACTGACGGACTATTCATCTTACCTAGTGTTATTTGTTTGGAACCCCCACAAAGCTCATCTACAGTCCGTTGTTTACCATGTGGCCATCTTTTCCACTCAATATGTATCCTGATGTGGTTTCTGAGACACCACAGCACTTGTCCCATCTGCAAGTCCAACTACATGTCTGTCATACTAGCTGCCAGCTCCAGGATCTCACGAAGTTCCCCGATTTCCTTAACCAGTTCCGCCCGGCGGTGGCCAGCTTCTACCTCGTCGACTACCGCATGAAATTCAGCAGTTTCTCAAGCGCCCAGTAATGCCCCCAAGTCGGATCCAAAACCTGTCGGGCGAGCACTCGAAAGGCGATATAATCTTAAATTTAATAATAAAGTTATTTTTTAGAGTGTTATTGCCCCTTTATCATAAGAGGGGTATTTGAAAATTGGTTCGAGTTTGTAGCAGACTACTGTATTAATAGCATTATAGAAGGGGAGGCATGGTAGTAGGACAAAGTTGAAGAAATGTAATTTGTTTAGCTAACTACCGAGATAACCAAGGTATCTACCAACCTTTTTAAAGCTCCTGATCAAAATCACACATATTTCCAAACCCTCTGTCCAAATACCTACCTACCACCTCGTCCCTCGTCACCCAATCTACCACAGCCTCCACATTCTCCGGCCCCCTTTCCTGCAGAAGTGGTTTCACATCCTCCCCGAACTCCATGCGCATCCGGTTCCGATACCACGGCGCGAAGTGAATCATAGCCAGCATGATTCTCACTTCCTCGGACTTGTTCGGCATCCCCGCATGCCAAAGTCTCAGATCCCGGAGAACAATACTACCCTTCTTCACCGTAGGCTGGCAAGGCCCACGCACCTTGGCTCTCTCATCCAGCAGGGCTTGCTTGATACGGCCGCTCGCCCTTTCGCCATGGGCCCCTTCCTGTGCCTCGACGCCACGGGCATGAGTCCCAAGCCAAAGCTCTGTTGAACCATTCTCAGGCGTCATGGTCACAAGGGGGATGTTAACGACCAGAGCGAAAGGGTGAGAAGGGTGGGCAAAGTCGGCATCGGAGTGCACTGGTTGCCTCTGCGGTGTTCCCCCAGGTAGAGGGGGCGTAGCTGCGTTCGCGGAGCAGAAGGTCCATTTCGGGCGCGGGCCGAGGACGTGAGAGGTTATTTGACTTGCGACGGGGTCTGCAAAGCTTAGTTACCTATGTGGCCACAGTTGTACTACAAGAATGGGGCTTATCGTACTGGTGAATATAGAGTTGGAGAAGTATTCAGCCACGGGGGGCGCGTCGAGCTGAAGGTTCCCCAGGCTGTAGTTGAAAGGTCCATTTTCGCCGCGAGCCTGGAGATTACGGGCGTCCTGAACCATCTTGGTGTTAAGATGATCTAGGTCTGCTAGTGGGGCAACATCCTCGACAACAACCAAGCCATCGCGGTGGATATGTCGCACTGCTGCCTCAAAATTTCGAGGGCTGAGCTGTCCACTAAGTTGTTCGGTTTGAGAGGGCCTGATGACATGCGGGCCGTTGAGAGGCCCTGCCGTAGCTGTTGCAAAGGCCCTGCTTGCTGTGGGAGCAAAGTTTGAGATGCGCCGTGCGAACATTTTGAGACGTTGGACGTTTGTTGTTGATGATGGTGGCAAGATACCTAGATTGGTAGAACAACTATTTGATTTTCAGTTTATTGGTCTGCACTTGTGTGCTTATATACATCGTTCTGCCATCCTCGAAACCCGAGCTCGGGAAAGGATGCCTCGCGATTTCTCGGTGGATCCTTGCTTCATAAAAGCCGAGCTCGGGATAAACTGCTCTTTTCAGGCCAGCCGCCCCTAAATGAGCCACTAAGGGGATTCTTGGCGCTGCTTTTGCCACTCGACTGCCAGGTTTGTGATCATGCGTTGTATCGGCCATCCGATGGTTTTGGCACAAGGATTGAGCAGACGGACCAGCTCTTGCTGAGCTGCAGCGGAACGCGAACTTCGTGAGCCTAGGCCAAGTCTGTCAGCGGAACGAAACCTCTTGCTGGGTTGTACAGCCTCGCTCACAAAACGCGATCGGCCCAAAGGCGTTCACAATGACAGCATGGGATCCTGAAGTAAAGGCGATGCCGACGATCTCCAGGGCGCACCATTCAAGGAAGTCATCTTCTGATCCGGGCCCGGCGGGCTCAAGAGCCAGGACATCTTCAAAATCAGTAGTTGTGGCAACATCACCCAGAAGATACAACGATACGAGGTCATAATGTCGTACGGCGGCTGACCGCGCGTTAGTGCTCTGATCATGTTTTAGAAGAGGGACGAGTCTTCGCACCGTGGCAGTCTCGAAGCATCCATACGCTTGGGAAGTGTTGTCCCGGCACTGCATCGCCTGTCGAGAAGGGCGCAAAATGGCCCGGCAGAGCTTGACGCTAGCTTGAAAGACTATGTCGCAGCCGGCGCCAGACAGGGCCTCGAGGAGACTGATGCATATAACAGCTTAGTATTTGGCCGAGGATGAGTGATACTGCATTCAGCCATGTCTGATCGGCTGGGGACTCTTTCGGCGGTGAAAGGGTGGAGACATCCATCTTGAGGGGGCGGTGTTCGAAAAGGCCGTGTGTGATATCTTCTCGTAGATAATTCCAGAAGCCAGCAGCCAATATGGGATATTCTGTTTCATGTGTACCCGGAAGGTAGGATGAGGCCAACGAGAAGGCGCCTTGGAGGTGTCTAATGGGATCTGTCTCCTCATCTTGTATTTCGTAAGTTCGAAGCAAGCAGGCAGCAGCAAGGGTGATTTCCCGCTGGGCAAAATCCGCGTTGCTATCAAAGGCAATCAATAGACGAACACAGTGGCTATGGTAGAATTCTGCGACCGCCTTTGTGCTAGGCGAAATAGTGTTGCTAGTCTGCATTGCCGAAAGCGCTAGAATGGCACTGAAGAGCAGCGGGCTGTCCAGCGCTAAGCGTGGAAGTTCGGTGCTGAAAATTGCGGACTCGTCACTAAGATCGTACCAAGGGGCGATGGTAGTGATGTAGTGTTGGTACAGGCGGGCATTGTCACCTGAGGAGAGAGCCCCTCTAGGGTCGGCTGGGGAGGGCAGATTGGATGTGGTAATTCGTCTGTTCTCGCCATGTGGCCTCATCCGCAATGGTCGGCTAGACCTGTCGCAGAATCGGCCTGCTGATAAACACCGTGCACACACCGGCAGGGCCTCATCGCCTTGTAGTTGGTAAGAACGGAGGTGTGAAAATTCAGTTGGTCTGTACTTACAGTTTATCTTCCGGAGGTATCTTCCGGAGGCGGCATGTGTTGCTATCGCCATAAAAGTCAGCTCAGCACTTCTCCATTGTGTGCACGCGGGGTGGGGTCGGGATTGGAATGGCGATTGGTTTACGTGCACCAGAAGTTTCCTCACCACGCTGAAGAGTGTCAGTAGATGAAGTCAAAACATCTGAAGAAGGTGAATCCCCACCTGCTTTATTGAGTATGCGCGGCATAGTGCTGCTCTCGGGCGAGGTGACACGCCAGTTTCATGGTCACTGCAAAATCGAAGTGGGTAGTTTCTCTGCAATATCAGGAGCGCAAGGGCCGCGACGCTAACCCTTGATAAAGCGGGCCCACAAAAGGGGTTCAGCGGTCCCTAGATGCCAGACCTTAAGGATGTAGCTGCTCTGAAAGCTAAAACCCTAGGGAATGCCGCTAAAGTGATCACTCGACGCGCCAAAACTAAAGACTAAGATGCGAAGCGACGAATAACTATATGCACCTATAGCACCTACGTGAAGGCAGGGATTCACCGCCTACCTGGGCTCATATCGACATTTTGTACTAGCACACAATGTAGTATCAAATAGAAAGCCTCCATAAGGAGAAACGGAAATAATACAATCAGACAACAGTAAAAACTTTCTAGAGGGAATAGCTCTCACAGAAACTCCAACAGCTTCACTATATGGCCTACTAGCGAATCATCACCCACGGTCTTTCCTGAAGTTTCAATCTGATTCATGTTGATGTTTGCTGATTTTACGCTCCGATAGCGACTTGCTGGTTCCCTCATCTGTGGTTGAAAGAATTAGTTGATACTCTGAATGTAAGGGGCGGCTTGTAATCCTGTAATAGGTGGCTATCAACGTAGGGCGGGCAAAGAACTCACCAAGCCAGGTCTCGATGGCCCCGAAAAGCACAAATATCGACATGAGGATGGGCACAAACTGGCCGTAGGAGTATGTATGCTCTTCATCGTCAATAAGTTGTTCGTCTGTCAACCAAATCCGGAGGTAACAGATTTTAGACGTGACATAGGCGCCGACTATCAGGTTTCCGGAAAGCCCAAGTTGCCTAAGAACCCATGAAACTTGCCTGGCGGTGCGCTTTGAGAAAAGTCTCACTATCAGCGAGCCGAGGCCAAAGAGAAGAAGAATGAACGCAGTTAATAATAGAATCAAGCTGCCGTACTCGGTTGTGCTTTGTCGAATGGTCTCAAGGGTTTCCCCTCTGCTGGCGTTGGTAAAGAAGCATCGGGCTGGGAGAATTTGAAGTGGCGTCTTATTAGCGAGCCCAGGGATAATGTTGAAGTTCCCGTCCTTAAAGAAGACATAAATAGTCAACACGGTGTGTATGGACATGAGTGCACCGCGAAGGCGGTTAAGCCATTTCCTTTTGTCCCCGAAGTACTCGCAGTGCACTAAGAGTGCGTTGGCGTGGGTAATTGTGCAAAACACCAACCATTGCTTGATGATATTGAAATGATAGGTGGAGAAGGAACCCCAATGGTAGAGTGTTGCAATGCTTGTTGCCAGACCTAATACGATCTGTTGGTCGCTCCAAGAAATCAGGATTGTGTCGATGATTCCATGCATTCTCCCAATCCTCTTTCTCCTGGTCAATCATTAGAATCATAATCTACCTGGACAATTTAAGAAAGCGTTAACCATACCTTTCTGAGATTTCAAATAGTTCAAACCCATGAATGATCTGTGCAGCTATCCAAGAAAAGTAAAATCCCACGGCAAAGGCAATGAAGATCTGATCAATTTTCATGAGTAAAAATGCAGGTCACGGCTAATGGATGTTCAGCTTACCCCCACTCCAGCGACATCAGGATCAGACTGAATGTCCTTCATGAGTTCGACAGTGGTGCCATTATGAACGAGATATAATCCCTTCGAGAGGCCTTCCGAGATTATACCTTCGTTACAAGGTTCTCCGCCACTACAGGTCATGTTTCCTAGAGAGAGATTGGCGAACCATGGGCTTTCTGTGATAGCTTCGAAGGTGCTGAAATAGTCGCAGAAGTACCCTACCGGTCCGGAGCTGTTGGACATGATAGATGTATTGGTCGGCATTTCTGCGTCTTAAGGCTTGTGTCGTCTCTGCGGTGAAGGGTAATGTTTGTGGTCTATTAGAAACGTTATGGGAGTCAGGAGCTCGAAGGGAGCTTAAGAACGATGTCTTTATACTTGATCCACTCTCATAAACAAGGCTCTACTCCCTTGTGGGATGAAACAGGGGTTCTTGAATTGGCGCCCTTGTATACTTACTCTGCCCTCATTACAAGTCTAATTTGGGTCTCGTTCTGCTGTCTTCCTTTCGTGCCTGAAAATGAGCCTCGACTGACCTGCATGGCCCTCAGCACCTGGTGGATAGGTACCTTCATAAATAATAACCACACGCCTGCAGAAGAAGGCCGGTTAAGAGAACAATATCCTGCAGAATGTTTGTGACATCGGGACGCCACAGAATGTGGTAGTGTGTCCCTGCTCTCCATCAACCAACCAAGATCAATCAGGCTCTGTGCTAAAAACGAAGTCGTCGTTGAGCTTTTCAGCTCAGGAGCAAGCACCATTCAGCCTCGAGCCAGGTCTTCATCAACGTGCTTTGACTTGTCGAGGTCTTCTATTACCATCAAAATATACCACAACATACACATAGCGCTTGAAGGTGCTTTGCGGCTAGAAAATTGGCGTATAGGAGACCTTATCCTGGACCGGCGTGCCAGATTTTACCAATCAATTGACACAAGGCTATGAAAGTGCACAAATCCATTCGAAAATGTGGGTGTGGTCTAACCCTCCGCGCCCAATGAGGAGCATATATTCAGGTCTATTGTCTGGTCTCTCAGGCGTCTATGCGGGTCCCTAGGTAGGCATGGTAAAGCGTTGGGGATCCAGACCCCAAATCCCCGATGCTGCCACATGGCACGGCCAGTACAACGGTCATGACCGGGCGCTAATTTGACAGCTGGTGTGGGACACCTGCAACCCAGTGACAAAGGCTTATCCTCCCGATGAACACAACATTCTCATTCTTACAAGGTGGCTGATGGTGTGTTTTTCAGTAGCGTGAAACATCGGAGGCCTGCGGGTCCGAGTCAATGACATGAGGCTCGCACACGATCACTTCAGGGTCATGCTCGGTGTGGCGTCAGGCTCTTGCGGCACATGGTAGTACCTGTTGTGATGAGGTGTTTGAGATTTTCAGATGAAGACGTGATAAAATGGTAGTACGTGTTGAGCCAGCACACCTATAAACTGTGTGGTACCTACCTCAACAGATGAAATAGACATCTACGGGGCAGCCGCGTGCAGAATGATTTTGCACGCGGTCACCCCATCGCCCAGGCCGGCCAACGCAACATTGCCCGCCGGCTAGCACGACACTGAAGTCGTTCAGTTGGATGCAGTTCGTCAGCAAGACGCAGTCTCACCGTCGACGTCGGCCGATGCTATGGACTTTGGGGTGGGTCCATCCACCTCTGCTACCGCCCAAGAAGAGGCCGACTACGGGCTCGGCGATGAAATCCCCGGTTGGACCACCAGTGAAGAGCTTCAAGACCATTTCGAAGCGGAGGGCTACCCTGTGGCCGGTTCTTCGGAGGGACATCACGTTGCAGACGGTAGAAAGGCACTGGAAGTGACGATAACCAGAATACCCCACACTTTTGGGAAGGATGAACTCCAGTTCGATAGGAACGGTCATATACAGTCATCTACCGAAGATGACTGGGCCGAGGGAAAGCGTGATCAAAGAACCGTGTGGTTTTACCGCCATGAAACAGAGACGGTCTACTGGACAAGGCAACTTAGCTGACAGCCATTTCTTCGAATTCTACAAGGAGTCTCTAACATGTCTTGTTCCTGCTGATGCTTCTATGTAAGGTTCTCCTCTTAGCTCTTGTCTCCCCTCTGTTACTCTTTTCAAAGGTTGATAGTCCTAAAAACTAGGTAGTAATTTCCTTATGAGTACCAGCCATGGGAAGACCGCTGGAGAAAGCAGATCGAAGGCCGACCTGCAAGGATGGCAGACGAAGGACCGCCAGAGATACTTTTCACAGACAAGGCCCTGAAGAAACACAAGGATATAGATGGAACAGTGTATAGTGTATGGATACAGAAGTGAACCGGGATCCGTTGTCCCCTTCTTGAAACTAAAACACAAGCCTGCTTAGGAAATGTTCCTTACGAAAGTCACTCAACTCTCGACAACCAGAAACGAGGATTCGACTGTAAACCAGAACTTGACCCGCCCCTTCATTGGTCGAGACTCCCATCCCTCAATTTCCTTCTCTGTGTGGTTGGTTCGCTTAAACTTGACTTGCACCATATGACGCGTTCGGTTCCAACGTGAAGGAGATGAACTGGCTCTGAAATTAAGTCCGACTGGTCGGACAACACTCTCTGCTGGATCCAACTGTGGACGGCACTGACCAACGGCCCGGGAACCCCCGTTCTGGTAGCTGAACACGATACCTCGGCAAAATCCGGTGTCTTGGTCGTAGAAGACTAGTGTTGACGAAACGTCGCGCAGAGGGGCCCATGAGAAATAGGTGTCATCGTCGATCGGGCAGGGGCCGGGCTTTTCCAAGCGAAATGGCTTAGGAAGGGCCCGATCCAAGGGCGCTCTGCAGTGGGCACCGAAGAAGCGGACCGGGTGTCCCTCTCTCGGTTCACCATAAATCATTGTTAAGGGAGCAGATGCGGCTAGACATCGGTCCTTAACGTGACCTTTGGATTGTAAGCCAATGATGATGTCACCCACGAGCTCCGTCCTGACAAGGACGTTCAGGTCCCGAGAGGGCGATGCTTCTCTGATACCGAGAACGAGAATACGATCGTCCTGTGATATGGGTAAATAAATCCAGACAACGGTCCGCTGAAGTCGATTGGGGAAATTTCGTGTAAAGGTGTCCATAGCGTACGATTCCTTGGAGCCGTGGATGTGAATGCCAAACAACTGGCCAAAAGAGAAAAAAAAAGTAATGCCTTTTATCTCGTCCATCTTAATCGCATAGATAGTCTGGCACGAAGCAAGGTCCGCGGGATATGCTTTGTAAATGGGTGGTGCGGGAGTGTTCCAAATAGGGAGCGTTCGTAGCCAAGTAGGTAAATTGAGGCGCAGCTGTCCGTCCTGTAAAGCGAAAAGGACTGTTAACGTATAAGACCTAAAATAAGACAGGTATCAGAGACGTACCTTAAACTGTGCCACTACGTCAGAAATGGACGTTTCATCTTGGACAATAAAGGCGTAGCGACTAGTACATTCGCCGGCATACGTGGGCGGGCCAGGAAGGCGTTCGACTTTGCTGATGCCGGCAGAATCGACGGTGAACCGTAGTGTCTGGAGCGGTAGTCGGGACGCTGTAACGCGTTCAAAATTCCCACCACGCTCCCAGAAGAGAAGCTCTCGCAGCGGGACCGTAAGGAGCGGCTTTGGTTTCGTAGCCGACACATAGTCAGCCAACTGAAGTGCCGGGATACATCTCCACAGCAACGAATGTCTAGAATACTGCCGAATCATCTCAAGTAGCTCTAACGGTAATTTGTACAGTCGCGGCAACCCGCAAAAGCTGGATATTGTCCTGAGTGTGTCCTTGTCCACCATCGGAGCCGAAAGATGGACAGGCTGCGCTCCACGCCAAGGATTCCTCCACACCGCTAAGATCCACAGACGGTTCGACGCAGCTGATGCACTGACCGAACATTGTTGCCGGAAGATCTCGAAGCAGTCAAAATGGACTGGAGCGAACTCGGGTGAAGCGGCGCATTTTTTGCAGTCGGGATAGCGGCACAATACACGGCCATCGACCCTCGTGATAGTATGGCCTAAGACTCGGAAGCGTAGACGGCAAGCTCACATACGTGCTATTACCCGTTCGTGCCTCAATACCGTGTCTGCGCAAATGCCGCAACGGGGGTAAAGCCCCAGATGACCATCGTTATCGTCGCCGATATTTACGATCGCAGTTGCCATCTAGCTGTCTCAAAACTTATGGTGGTGAGCTAGAAAGAAAAAGAAGCAAAAATGGACAAAATATATTGCACTTGGAAATCCGGCTTCATGGTGCTCGCTTGGTGGAGCGCGAAGTTGGCATGAGCGGGTCAATCTCCGATTTACCATGAGGACGCACGTGACAGATACGTCGAACTAGCACTTGTTTTTGGCCACTGCGCAGAACACCATATTGTGCGCGAGCCAGCTTCGGCATAAGCTGTGCACAAAAATACTGCACTATGCAAATACCCGCTAAGACGGTTGCCATCATCCACCTAACCTACGGTACTTTACTTCATACTGTTAGCATAATCAGCCCCCAGAGTTTGTGTGTATGACCGCTAGGGACAGTGCCCAATGAGATAGCACCCAATGAGATAACACAGCTTTCAAGCCTACCGTCTGTTTCCTAAGGCGTCGATGTAGGTCTTAGGTACGGTACGGTAAGACGTTTGGGGTTTAGACAACAAATTCCGATGCTGCCACATGGCACAGCCGGTAGACTGGTGATGGCCGCACTCTAATTGACAGCTGAAAGTCTACACCGCCCTAAACCAGTGTTTCAAGTGTTTATCTCGGCACAGGACGCGCTTCTGGGAGGTTGGCCGGTGGTACCTACTTTTAAAAAATGCCTTAAAACATTGGAGGCCCACGCGTTCATGACATGAGGCTCGCAAAGAATCACTTCAAGGTCATGCTGTGTTTGACAACGAGTTTCCGAGGTCGTATGACAATGGTTAATTGAGATGGAATGGTACCTTAATGAAATGGGTATAAGCTGAAACAGCGCAATTGGAAACTTTTTCCATCAACGGGTGAGGGATGTTCCGCTTGCACGAGGCTAGTTTGTGCAGACAAATCTCAGCTCATCGAAAACATGTAAACGAGCCATGTAAACGAACCTTGTGGTGCTTGATTAAACTGATGCACCATAGCCGGGCAGTTGACTTTTTTAAGTATCTCCGATCTTCAACTTGATTGTCATTTTATCTCGTAGTTTGACATGTGTAACATGCGTCACAAAGTAAATGTGTTTTGGATTGGGTTATAAACCCGGAAGCAAACAGCTGGCGTGCCAATAACAGTGGCGATCAATTTTAATTAGGTGTATGTAAGGTACTTGGCCTGATAGGCCGTATATACCAATCCACTTTAGCTTGTAGGACGTTGCAGCCTTTCAGCCTATCCAGTAATTTCCTCCCATTTACCTAAGATTCAGTACCTGATGACATTCGCAGTGATTAGCCACCGCGGTAAATTTTCCGGTAGACAGTCGTGACCAATACCTCTCTTTGTTAGAAGTATTAGGCATCCGATGAAGAGGCATAAAGTGAGAGGGAACTGACAAAATAAAAAGGTACCAGTAAGTTAAACCTGATCTCTCTTTCTTCTAAGGACCACCAAAAGTTCCGTATGACGCTGTAACTTTCCAGCACTGATGGTTAAATTCCGGCCATCCCCCACCTCTTTGCAATTCTGGAACTTGAACCTTTCGACATTGTTTCCATGCCTTAACGTCTATAAGCGCCCCTTACCTACTTCTCTATACGTACCGATACAAATTTTGCGCCTAAACATCCATTGACCACACGCCACAATCAAGCGTATCGGAACTTGACTCCGGTCAGTCGTCATGGTACGCGGAGTGACTTTCATTCTAGCCATCGTTGTTGGTTTTGCAAATATTTTTGTGTCAGCTTCAACAGAAGATGATGGTTCTCCCAACACCAACATGTGCATCAAAAACGGCAGCATTACTGCTACAACAAGCATTGCAATATCGGAATCTGGACATGGACAATTTCCATTTCCGTTCTTGGACCTGAGCACTCGCCGCTTTAACCTGAGCAGAAGTGGAGATCTCCTGAGCAGGGTGAGCAAGGCCCTGAGCAAGGTGAGTAAAACCTGAGCGGGGTGAGCAAAGGCCTGAGCAGGGTGAGCAATGAGTGAATTCACGTGACACCAGGCCATTCCAGAGCTGTTTCTGGAGCATAGACGGTTCGGTCAAGCAGGTAGGGATTATGACAGAGAACCCCTGCCTTCGCCAGAGTCAGAGACAGCTCCTGCAGCGTGGTATGTCCACGCCAGGATCAGTTTCTGAATTCGTCCAAATCAGGCAAATCATCTCCCTCCAAACATTGTTCCTACATCCCGGTTCACCGAAACTTTAGATAGTTCCTAACTTAATCGGGCATATAAGATTGCATTTTTACGCTAGTTCATACTCGCCTTACGGAGCCACCAGCCATCGAATGCTACCTTTCGAGTGGGTCTATTTAACTCCAAGAGCCATTTCTGGAGTACAGCTTTTATGGCGGGGATCTTCTTCCTTCGCAGAGTCGGAAACAGCTTCTATATACAAATCATTTAGGCTAAGGCAGCGCTAGGATCATGACATGAAATCCCAGCCTCTGCTACAGCCAGAAACGGCTTCTTTCATTTTGCCTGTGTAGGCAGCGATGGTCTGCCTTTGCTGGAGCCAGAAACAGCTTCTACGTTTTGACCTAGGCAACAGGGCATACACAGCTTCCTCCCCAAGTACCTCTATACCTAGATCTAGAGGATCGAGCTTCGATCCCGTCAATCCCAAGACCTCCCCTTCTGGATCGATGCTCGTTTACAATCTCATTGGTTAACCCCTAGTTCTAATAATTAGACAGGAGCTTCCCGTGCCCCACTTGTATCAAGGTCGTAACGAGGACTATTAACTTACCCTTCTTTTAAGTACGAAGGAATAAAGCTCTCTCCAGACTAAGTACACCCTCCCTTAAACCCAGGACCCCTCCCAATCTCCCGAACAGAGACGAACGATTAGTTAAAAGACGCGCTATTAGTTGTAAGATCGAGGCAGATAAAAATCGGAGCCGCTAAGCAGCGGCACAGATCAGGTAGGTCATATAGATAGTACGGACCTATTCTATATATCTGCAACTTATTTTTGTAATTTCAGGGCAACACAAAGTGAGAGCCTGGACGGAGAAAGCACGACTAGAACGTCCCATCCCGCTGAACCCGAACTTAATTATATACCAGATCGTAATCCTCCTTCCCATACTAGACTAGAGTTTGTTAGCTGGAGCGTCTCCTTCGGATGACAACCCAGCGTTGAGCTTTGCAACGGTTTCAAACTCTAGTCTCGGATACGTAGTGTTGAATTTGGTCGCTAAGAGCGCTGCATATACAGGGGTCTCAAGAGGGTGAAGCAGTTACCTAAAGACTGGTGTTGAATTAGACAGTGAGAGGCCCACTGTTAAGGAATTAATATGAATTAATATCTTGGCAGTAGGACCTTAACCACCCGGTCAGGAGAGCCTATACTACCTGGCCCTCTTCCCTAGAACAACCAACGAATTAACCAAGTTTGCACCCCATATTATTATTTAACAACTGGCGAGTCTCGGACTGTGCTGCTGAATACGACGGCGTAATTACCGAAAGAAGATATTAAAGTAGTTAGGGAGACCCACTGTTAAGAAATTAATATCTTAGTAGTAGGACTCGGGTAACCAGGTTCTAAGGCGGCCAGCCACCTGCACCTTTCTCCCCAAGACAACCAACCAATTAACTAAGTTTGAACCCCATACCGTTGTTTAACACCTCTTTCCACCAAGTTCGTTAGTATGGCCAACCCAACGTCACCCACAGGCTCCATCACGCAACAGTACTGTTGAAAGAGCCCTAACGAGAGCACGCCGCCGGAGAGCTATAACGAATTGCCTTTGACGCCCCCTGGAACCGACGATCAACGCACAACATTGGATCTCAATGTCGACAAAGCAGTAGCAGTCTTGGAAAGCTGTCGAGATCAGTCACACTCCGTGGGCCCAGCATCGCAGATTGAATTACGACCGTATCAATACCAGCAGCTAGTAAGAGAATTGGAATGTAAACCATCGCTAACTGACAACGCTACATGTTTGATTATAATCCAGAGACTGAGACCCTCAACATCCACATGCCTACTCCCGCCCAAGCCAACCAGAGCCGTCGCTGTTTTGAACCTCGACACCAGACTAGATTCAGTTTTTCAAAAGTCCTTGAAGGCCGACGAAAAGGAGTAACGCTAAAGCGCTAACAGTCCCCAGAGCCCAAGAAACTTGTCCACAACTGCGGGTTGTCGACCTCTCGACAAAGTTATTTGTTAACTGATTTTCTCTTCCCGTCTCCGACATGCCCTCTTTGTTATCAACCGACCGGCAATCCTCTTCCTTAGATTCCTGTCGGTCAAGAAGATCGACAATACGGCAGTGGCCATGTTTTCTAGCCATCGATATCGCCGTTTGTCCCTCTTCGTCGACAAAGTCCACGCGTGCTCCAGCGTCTATTAACATGGTGACGATTCTGTCGAAACCTCGGGCAGACGGCAAAAAGATCGGTGATCTCCCCGAGATGGATCTGGCGTTTATATTGACTTTCCACGTCTTTAGAAGAATGTCAACGACTGCCGTGTTCCCCTTTGCTGCAGAAATCCATAAAGGTGTCTCCCCCCTGACGTTGGCGGTATCCGGGTAGATGCCCTCATCCAGGAAGTTTTTGATCGACCTAACGTTTCCGTCCTTGACTGCGATGTAAAATTTGGCGGTTGCAACCCATTCCTCTTTAATCGGACAGTGGCTCAAGTGACGAGAGAGGAGTTTAAGGACAGCGAGCTGGCCGCAAGCAGATGCAGTCAGATATACTTCCTCCTTGATAGAAGCCCTGATAGAAGAAAGCCGCTGGCAAAGAAGGAATGCCATGATCTTTTCCCCATTCCCTTCATTCCCGGCTACAGCCTTAACCACCTCTTCTGTAATTTCGATATCGTCTCCTCGCTTCTCAAGTAGAAGGGCCATCACCTCTTTCCCATTCCTTGAATTCCCGGCTACAGCCTTGACCACCTCCTCTGTAATTTCAATATCGTCTCCTCGCTTCTTAAGCAGAAGGGCCATCACCTCTTTCCCACTCTCCAAATTCCCGGCTGCAGCCTTGACCACCTCCTCTGTAATTTCGATATCGTCTCCTCGCTTCTCAAGCAAAAGGGCCATCACCTCTTTCCCATAATTCCCGGCTACAGCCTTGACCACCTCCTCTGTAATTTCGATATCGTCTCCTCGCTTCTCAAGCAAAAGGGCCATCACTTCTTTCCCACTCCACCAATTCCCGGCTGCAGCCTTGACCACCTCCTCTGTAATTTCAATATCGTCTCCTCGCTTCTCAAGCAGAAAAGCCATTACCTCTTTCCCACTCTCCCAATTCCCAGCTGCAGCTTTGACCACTTCCTCTGTAATTACAATATCGTCTCCTCGCTTCTCAAGCAGAAGGGCCATCACCTCTTTCCCATAATTCCCGGCTGTAGCCTTAACCACCTCCTCTGTAATTTCAATATCGTCTCCTCGCTTCTCAAGCAGAAGGGCCATCACCTCTTTCCCATAATTCCCGGCTGCAGCCTTAACCACCTCCTCTGTAATTTCAATATCGTCTCCTCGCTTCTCAAGCAGAAGGGCCATCACCTCTTTCCCACTCCCCCAATTCCCAGCTGCAGCCTTGACCACCTCCTCTGTAATTTCGATATCGT